>OW240917.1:260486897-260489397 GCA_933207985.1 Pelobates cultripes
ACACAGCCATTACCTGACTGACTGAGACCCCCCAAACACAGCCATTACCTGACTGACTGAAACCCCCCCAAACACAGCCATTACCTGAGAGACCCCCCAAAACAGAGCTATTACCATAATGTCAATTTAATAAAGAATCAGCCGCTCTGTGAAATGTTGAGATTTGTGAGAAATGGATCCACAAATCCCCTCACACAGGATCTGTGTATAAAAACACAAAATAAATACAAATAAAGAGCAAACAATCTGGAGCAATCGTGCTGGGATACCGAGCATTAAATATAAAATACTGATCATCTTCCCAACGTGAAAACACTGCGTTTACACAAACTTTCACTCAAAAATATAATTAACAAAAAAAGATCGTTCTCCAAAGTGTCAGAAACCAAGTGTAAACGTGCCCGCTCCTCTACATAAAGGAGGCACCCGGATTTATTGGGGGGAATAAGAACCCGTAAAATGGTCTGTACAAAATAAACAGTAATTAGTTTGACAAGGGGGCCTTTTTTTCTGTTATTAAAGCATTCTAGATCTAAAATTATAAAATAGAGTTATTTTTATTTTATGAATGCACTTTTGGGGGATAATACGATCCATCCGCTTAACATATTAATTCAGGTCTTGCAAATGTCCGTTTTGGTGCAAAGTCTCACCGGATTATTCATTACAATGTGAGTTTTAAAGAGAATGTATCATTTAAGGACACAGTAATCACACTGAAAGCAGACATCCATGGTACAGCGCTACGGAACTTGCTGGCGCTATATAAATAATAAAATAATAATAATCACTGAGCTGATTTAGAGGAATTTTACATTTTAAATTCACTTTGAATTCTCATCTCAGTAAATAATCCTGACAGAATCTATGGGGATTAAATGGGGATAATTCACGCAATATGTGTTGGCTGCGCCCCATCTGAAATCCCTCAGACATGGAGGAATGTATTACTAATTCCAACAATTAAACGTTTTTCACAGAAGTTATTCACTCCCTCATACACCTGCATTTAGAGCATAATTAGGATGTATTAAAGGGACAAGAATACCACAACATAATTTGATTAAATATATATATATGGAAACATGCAATGACTATACAAGTCATGTATCATTCCATATGCACGTTTTATGGCGGACATGGGGGCGGACATTGCTGCGATTCTCTGTGTGTGTTCTGGAACTGATCACAGTTTGAACGATCGCAGTATTTTAAGAAACCAGATGGAATGAAAGCTTTTAACCACGATGGGTTTCTAAGTGAGCTGTTAACTGGAGGAAGTTAATTAAATCAGTTTTCCGTAATGTATGGAGCAAAACATAATTTCGATCTTTTATAGTTCAAATAAAATTCCTTTACAGACGTACATTACTGGTCCTTACAGTGTGCTGTAATGACTATAGTGTCAGTACTAAAACTGTCATAGAATGGTCTGACGTCTTACTTAGGAAGACTTCTTACCTAGCTGAAGAACAGTGCTGTAGTGGTTATGGTGCTTGGAGTGTGTCTTTACTGTACAAACAGGAAAATGCAATATTAAATGGACTCTCTAAGCACCATAACAACTACAGTCCATTTTTTTTCAGTTGTTTGACACAAACCAAGGGTCACCCCGGTTGTCTGGGGGAGCAAATTTCATAAAGTGGATAAACTAATAGAGAAATGGAATTGGTTTCTATGGTGACTATTCCAGTTTTAGACTATAGCTCCAGAATGATTTTATTATATAACCCCCATCGCATGCCAGCAAGCAGGGACATAATTATATTTACATGGTTCTTAAATTATGGCCGGCTAGATTTCTGATTAAGTAACTAATCCAGGTTAACAATTGAGACTTTAACTTTGTTAAATCTGTTTAGATAAGATTGCAGCGTGTTTACAAGTATCAGTTATTGACAATAGCCTCTTCAAAACTATGCGGCTTTTTATTTATCAGTGGCCAAATATAGCAGAAAAAAAACATTTATACCATGAAAGAACACGTAAAAAGCCTATATTTAAAAATATAAAAATTAGGAGTATTTATTACATATTCCCTCAACCAAACCAATGGCTACATGTGTTTTTAACCAATATTTATTTCATTTTAGCCGCATTCATAGAATTCCGAATTTTCTCTGAGAGGGATATTCAGGCGTTCTCTGGCTTCCCAAAACGAGAACGTGATGTAGAAGAGTTTGGTAGATTATCTAACATACTATATAGTTCTTTAGGGCTATGTTTACAGTTGGTAATATTCGTAATGCTGATAGTTAATTATTGTCTCTCCAGACTTTACTCAAAGTACACAATTACTTTAAACTTAATTTCCTCCACAACAATGCAACACAATATCTTATCAAGGTGACAAGGAGCCACCGCCAAATTAAAACGAGCACTTCGTAAGCTTTTAATATGCATTTAAATCTAAGAGAATGAGTTGGGTTACATTTAGGCAAATGAAGAATAGTTTGAGGTGCCATTAATTAAATGTGACATCTGTAGTGTGTATTTGCTG
>OW240917.1:260494397-260540432 GCA_933207985.1 Pelobates cultripes
AAAACAGACGGGTAATGATATCTGACGCGGGAACACAGATTTGGGGGTTAAACCATCCGAGAACGGTTTATCTCCTAATGGTGAGTCAGCGTGAGGGACCTCCCAGCATCAAAACAACTTCATTTCAATGTTCCTTTAAGTCTTAAATCATCGTGGCAAAGCAAACAGTGTTCAGTTTAATACTTTTACTACCACACATTGTCCGCACATATAGTATATAAAAATATTAGAATTTGAAGATACAAGACCCCAGTGTTTAAAAAAAAGAATGAATATATTTATAAACGAAATGAGCTATGCATTGTTAACATGTATTAACGTATGTTTTATGTCAGCAGAATAAAAATCTGATGACAACACATAATGGAAACCTCACTTTAAAATAGATTAAATCATTTTATTATTTCTAAATAAAATTGAATGTAAATGAGGCCCTACTATAACCACTACCAGCTTTCATATAATAGAATTATTTCCAAACCTTTTTATTGTAAATCCTGCAGAGTGTCAGCAGCAGCAGCAGTACGGTCGTCAGGCCAAAGGAGCCAAACCAAAATCTGTCTTAGCGAATGTTTCCCCTTCTGCTATTTTCATCTTAAATTTGAAATTAATTTTTAATTCTCATTTCATTGGAACACTAATTGAATGACCAGAAACATGTATTTTTGGGTTGTGAACTGTGATATGTAAACGTGGTTTTCATATCACTCCCTCTAGACTGTAAGCTCATTGAGCAAGGCCGTCAGCACCCTCTGTTCCTGTGCATCCAAATCGTCTGGCTGCAAATACGTGTCCGTTAGTCCACCCATTGCATAACGCTATGGAATTTGTTGGTGCTTTATAAATAACAATAAAAATGATAATAATAATATCAGTATATCTGTTTTGATCCTTGTTTAAAAGACAGTAACAAGAAAACTCAAACAAGTTATTAAATAGATGTCACGGGTGTATACTAGGATTTGGGGTATAAATGCACACGTCTGCCACCCATCTACACGTTACTAGTAGTCAGTATGTTACTCCTACAAGTATCTTCCCGGGTGTAAACTTCCAATTTATTTTACATTGTACATTCAACTTACTTTTTTTTTTTTTAATTGTGAAACAATGGCAAAAAAAACATCAAAACAAGAAGCATTAAAACAAATATTAAAGATATTGCATGAAACAGAAAGATGATTTTTTAAAATGTATTTATTTCTTACTGGTATTTATAAAGCGCCAACAGATTCCGCAGCGCTGTACAGTTAGTGGAGAACATACAATATAAACAGACAAATACAAAAGGTAGAGAGGGCCCTGCCCGTAAGCTGAGATCTAGCCATTGAAGCTCTTTATACAAAGATAGCCCGTGAGCTTACAATCTAAAGATTGGATACAGTAACAAAACTCCATCTGAAAGTACACCCCTAGAAACATATAGATATTACAACAGATAGAATCAGCAATATTTACTAATATTAGACTCCTTCACTAACAACTGATTGGCTTTGGGCCAACACTTAATAGAGCTAATGGATAAAGTATCTCCTTACACCTCTTCTAGTCAGCAGCTTGCTCCTCCTCAGTCCTGGAGGGGGTGTAATTCTCATTAACCACGCTTAATTGCATCAACTTCCACAAAGTATGGCTGGGGAAGGGAGAAAAAATATGGAGACTCAACGATATAATCCTTCCGATATAAAGAGCATTAAATCATAGCAGTCACATTGATAATTCTTTTTAAACACCAGTGGCTCTATGAAAAAAAAAAATCACATAAAAATCAAGTGAAATTCAAAATTTCTACAAATCTGTTTTTAAAAATCGATGCTGGCAATTTTTTTTATTTTTTTTGGGGGGGAGCGAGGGGGGGGAGAGATGCAAGTACCTTGTCTTGGCTAGGCCACAGCAGAGTCTAACACCAGCCCTAGCTATTCTTACTGCACTTACTGTACTGTAACCTGTAAAGCGCTGAGTACACCTGTTAGCGCTATATAAATATAATATACATACACTGTATACCTACTGCACTTACTGTACCTCCCTCTACTGTAATGTAACCTGTAAAGTGCTGAGTACACCTGTTAGCGCTATATAAATAAAATATACATACACTGTATACCCACTGCACTTACTGTACCTCCCTCTACTGTAATGTAACCTGTAAAGTGCTGAGTACACCTGTTAGCGCTATATAAATACAATATACATACACTGTATACCTTCTGCACTTACTGTACCGCCCTCTACTGTAATGTAACCTGTAAAGTGCTGAGTACACCTATTAGCGCTATATAAATAAAATATACATACAGTGTATACCTACTGCACTTACTGTACCTCCCTCTACTGTAATGTAACCTGTAAAGTGCTGAGTACACCTGTTAGCACTATATAAATAGAATATACATACACTGTATACCTACTGCACTTACTGTACCTCCCTCTACTGTAATGTAACCTGTAAAGTGCTGAGTACACCTGTTAGTGCTATATAAATAAAATATACATACACTGTATACCTACTGCACTTACTGTACCTCCCTCTACTGTAATGTAACCTGTAAAGTGCTGAGTACACCTGTTAGCGCTATAAAATAAAATATACATACACAGGGTATATAGTGTAAGGGTATATAGTGTAAGGGTATAAAGTGTAAGGGTATATAGTGTAAGAGTATATAGTGTAAGTGTATATAGTGTAAGAGTATAAAGTGTAAGGGTATATAGTGTAAGGGTATATAGTGTAAGTGTATAAAGTGTAAGGGTATATACTGTAAGAGTATATAGTGTAAGGGTATATAGTGTAAGAGTATATAGTGTAAGGGTATAAAGTGTAAGAGTATATAGTGTAAGGGTATATAGTGTAAGGGTATATAGTGTAAGGGTATATAGTGTAAGTGTATATAGTGTAAGGGTATAAAGTGTAAGGGTACATGGTGTAAGGGTATATAGTGTAAGGGTATATAGTGTAAGGGTATATAGTGTAAGGGTATAAAGTGTAAGGGTATATAGTGTAAGGGTATATAGTGTAAGGGTATATAGTGTAAGGGTATATAGTGTAAGGGTATATAGTGTAAGTGTATATAGTGTAAGGGTATATAGTGTAAGGGTATATAGTGTAAGGGTATATAGTGTAAGGGTATATAGTGTAAGGGTATATAGTGTAAGGGTATATAGTGTAAATGTATATAGTGTAAGGGTATATAGTGTAAGGGTATATAGTGTAAGGGTATATAGTGTAAATGTATATAGTGTAAGTGTATATAGTGTAAGGGTATATAGTGTAAGAGTATATAGTGTAAGGGTATATAGTGTAAGGGTATAAAGTGTAAGGGTATATAGTGTAAGGGTATATAGTGTAAGTGTATATAGTGTAAGAGTATATAGTGTAAGGGTATATAGTGTAAGGGTATATAGTGTAAATGTATATAGTGTAAGGGTATATAGTGTAAGGGTATATAGTGTATGGGTATATAGTGTAAGGGTATATAGTGTAAGGATATATAGTGTAAATGTATATAGTGTAAGGGTATATAGTGTAAGGGTATATAGTGTAAGGGTATATAGTGTAAATGTATATAGTGTAAGGGTATATAGTGTAAGGGTATATAGTGTATGGGTATATAGTGTAAGGGTATATAGTGTAAGGATATATAGTGTAAATGTATATAGTGTAAGGGTATATAGTGTAAGGGTATATAGTGTAAGGGTATATAGTGTATGGGTATATAGTGTGAGGGTATATAGTGTAAGGGTATATAGTGTAAGTGTATATAGTGTAAGGGTATAAAGTGTAAGGGTATATAGTGTAAGGGTACATAGTGTAAGGGTACATAGTGTAAGGGTATAATAGTGTAAGGGTATATAGTGTAAGGGTATATAGTGTAAGGGTATAATAGTGTAAGTGTATATAGTGTAAGGGTATATAGTGTAAGGGTATAATAGTGTAAGGGTATATAGTGTAAGGGTATATAGTGTAAGTGAATATAGTGTAAGGGTATATAGTGTAAGGGTATATAGTGTAAGGGTACATAGTGTAAGTGTATATAGTGTAAGGGTATATAGTGTAAGGGTATATAGTGTAAGGGTATAATAGTGTAAGTGTATATAGTGTAAGGGTATATAGTGTAAGGGTATATAGTGTAAGTGTATATAGTGTAAGGGTACATAGTGTAAGTGTATATAGTGTAAGGGTATATAGTGTAAGGGTATATAGTGTGAGGGTATATAGTGTATGGGTATATAGTGTAAGGGTATATAGTGTAAGTGTATATAGTGTATGGGTATATAGTGTAAGGGTATAATAGTGTAAGGGTATATAGTGTAAGGGTCTATAGTGTAAGTGTATATAGTGTAAGGGTATATAGTGTAAGGGTATATAGTGTGAGGGTATATAGTGTAAGGGTATAAAGTGTAAGGGTATATAGTGTGAGGGTATATAGTGTAAGGGTATATAGTGTAAGGGTATATAGTGTAAGTGTATATAGTGTATGGGTATATAGTGTAAGGGTATAATAGTGTAAGGGTATATAGTGTAAGGGTATATAGTGTAAGGGTCTATAGTGTAAGTGTATATAGTGTAAGGGTATATAGTGTAAGGGTATAATAGTGTAAGGGTATATAGTGTAAGGGTCTATAGTGTAAGAGTATATAGTGTAAGTGTATATAGTGTAAGGGTCTATAGTGTAAGAGTATATAGTGTAAGGGTATATAGTGTAAGGGTCTATAGTGTAAGAGTATATAGTGTAAGGGTCTATAGTGTAAGAGTATATAGTGTAAGGGTATATAGTGTAAGGGTCTATAGTGTAAGAGTATATAGTGTAAGGGTATATAGTGTAAGGGTATATAGTGTAAGGGTTTAGTCTGTTTCTGTTCTAAGACTAGCCACATATGAACAGGATGAGTCAAAGCCAGAGACAGCCAACAACCAAGGAACCACCCGAATACCTGCACGACCTGTAAGATACCTACACCATTATTCACACAGTGTCAATTGTCAGGAATTACAAGGAAATTCTCTGGGATCATTTTTTTTAACTCAGCTAAAAATTGATCTAAAATTTGAAATTCATGTTGAATTTAGTACTTTGAATTTCTGCCAAGTCAGACTTTGGTGAATTATTTTGTTAATGTATTGTAATGTTAATTTATTGAATACAGTGTTTTTTCAGAATGTTTTAGTTGTGGAGTAAGATACGTCACAGATAGGGCCACTTGTATATTACCATGGTAACGATGAGATCAATCCATCATTAGGTCACATTAAACTTTATAAGTTATGAGAAAACATGTAGCATTTCCTAAGTTTGGAATATTATATCGCAACAGTATTCAACTTTTAGAAAGGCTGAAAATGTGTTTTACAGCTGTGATGAAAGAAATATAATATAAGGCAATTATCCCACAGCAATGAATCCAAACTTTGTTAAATACAAGAAATTGAGAGAAGAAGATAAATGGTGGGATTATTTATCTGTACTCTCAGGTATACAAACCCTCAGCATGGCTCACACAATTAAGAATATTTTTTAATGAAATGCCCATTTGAGCCATATGTTAGTGGCTGCCTAATACAGGAAGGGATTTGGGGACCTAGATTTTGGGTTAGGGGTGTTGCGGGGGTACAGGTAGGGTTAGGGGGTACAATTAACTCTCTGTAGGATTTAACTGCCATCATTATTAGCTGAGATCAAATAAAGTTATATTCCACAGAGACTGGCTGGGTTTATATAGAACTTTGTAAAAACTCGGAAACTTTACCAGATACCAGTTTGAAATCTATTATATGACGATTAAACTTTCAAAAGTTTAGGAAAGCTATCCTACAGCAACATTGCAATAAACTGTTTAAATGTGAGAATGTTTTCTATATTCCTTGTCATTAAACAGGAGTTTACATGACACGCTGTAAGTAAGGGGTGCTGCAGGCCATGTTGGGTAATCATGCCAAATTACAGCAACTCCACCTGAGGTCAGGTATGAAGTCCTGCTATATACCACCCTTTTAGCATGATGCCAGTGCTAGAATTCCCCCACACCTACTCTAATTACATGTAAAGTACATTGTAACGACAGCCACCTTGCCTACTTACATTACAATGGCACAATGTTTCAAATGTAAAAACTGTCATCTGTCAATCAAACGCTCAGGTGCTAGAGACCTGTTTTATTCCAGAACCTGAATCTAACACGTGTGACATGGTGGGGCATTTTATGTGTGGTGGGCATTTACTAAGACCTGCCAAAGGATCCCCCATGCTCATCACCGATAAGTAGCAGGTGAAAGGTTAGAAATGGGAACAGATGGGCCGCTATGCTACCTGCGTACCCCCATTCTTTAAGCTGTGTGATTTGGGTACATTGTAACTATAGGAGGATTTACTAAAATGAACTGCCATATGCCCCTCAATGGGCTACAAATCAAAGTCAGGGGGTAGAGGATTGAAATTAACACACTCTGTAATTCAGTTTCAGTCATAGAGCAATTCCGTATCTCTGATTCTGACAAATGAACGCATGGCCTAGAGTTTGAAAGAATTCACAATCATCTATATTCAAATCTACTGGACAGAGGATTTTCTGTAGACTAACGTTAAAAAGAATGATCGTGGTGTCTTGTTTATGTGAATGTTTAAAATCTAGTAAAACGTTAAAACAATCCAACTTTTAGCCTCTATTTTTGAAGGACTGAAAACATAACCAGTTTCCAATAATACAAGGATGAAGGTTATTCTAAAACCTGGTAGCAATGTACCTGTAAAGTAAAGACTAAGAGAGGCAGATTAGATGGAAGAGGGATTTTGTTTAGCCTCAGTGATCGAGTTTTGTAAACAATAAAAATAAAAAAAGAAATAAAGTCATTATATATTTTATTCTGCGCAATGTAGAGCCCGTTTGGATACATTTTGTATATTAGATATTCTGAGAAAGATAAATGATTTTGTTTCATTTTCAGAGTAAACCTTTCTGTCTTCTTCTACAAGGCTTCCAATTCATGAAATGGTGGTGTATCCCAGTAGGGATTCCCTGTAAGTCCCCATCCCCCCCACGACATGTACACATAGAGACAACTGGTGGTCTAACAATACGAACTCCCATCTACAGTACCGCAGGAAGTCTTCGTACAGAGAGAGTGCTGTCACATGATCAGATACTTGCCCACATAGTTTGATAATACTCTATGTATTGCTTAGAAAACTACTAGGTAACCCAAATTCTTTTATCGAAAGTTCTAATTAAAAATACATTGTTATCATTTTATCTACCAGTTCCGTTGCGATGGCTATTCCATCCATCTGTACAATTTCTACCCCACAAAAATAAAAATGTCACCGTTATATATAAAATGATAAATCAGGGATAATTTTAGCTAGATATTTGGATAAAAACACGACTTTAAACTCACGGGCAGGGCCTCCATTACCATTGTATTGGTGTGTCTATAATCTATAAATTGTACATCATCGCCTCGATTTAACAAGTTTAAATTATTCAATATTGTGAGGGAATCTTTCCAGGAGAATTATTAACCAATGTCACCATTAAAGTATATGGGGATTTTTGTAGATAAACCATTTGGAACGTTTTTCTAAGAGTATTAGAAACATATAAAATCAAGCCCAATTTTGCAGATTATAAATACAAAACATTAACATTAATAAGCATCGTTAGGGCATGCATATTATTTATTTTGTAATAAGGTGTCGGTTTCATCCTTCGTTGTGAAATATACACAGATTTTAAAGGAAGAAACTTAATGTAATTCTTTTAATTCTCCAGTTCTCACTAAAAACAATAATCTTGTTAAAAACAGTATAAATCTAGATACGGATGTTTTTGGGGGGGTTAAGACAAACAATGCTGTTCTTTGTGACAAAATAGGCGAGTGAGTATCTTGTGCTATAGGATCTCTTTGATCAGTAAATATCGGTGAGATTAGATGTGCCCATCCCCCACCAACAATTGACTTGCAACTTTCCTTTACATGAGAGTCTCACCACTGCCCCTGCTGAAGCCACTTTCCTAAACAGAAGAAAAACAGTAAAACTTATTATGTTTGGAAAATGACTGAAAAATTACCAAACAAACAAACAAACAAACAAATAAACAAATAAATAAATAAATAAAAGCAAGAAAGAAAACGAGTCCATTGCCAAGTATTTTGTATATTCACTACCATCTCTACTGGGTGTGTACTCCATGTATTTACAACTCTATGAAAAAAATCAAACATTTCTTGGATTCTGTCAAAATTGCCTTCTATCTATATAGTGTATGTAGTGTGTGCGTGTCGTGTATGTAGTGGCTGCAATGTGTGTAGTGAATACAGTGTGTGTAGAGGATTTACTGTGTGTAGTGGCTGCAATGTTTGTAGTGGATGCAATGTGTGTAGTGGATTTAGTTTGTGTAGTGGATGCAGTGTGTGTAGTGGCTGCAATGTGTGTAGTGGATGCAATGTGTGTAGTGGATTTAGTTTGTGTAGTGGATGCAGTGTGTGTAGTGGATGCAGTGTGTGTAGTCGATGCAGTGTGTGTAGTGTATGTGTAGTTGATTTTGTGTGTAGTGGCTGCAATGTGTGTAGTGGATGCAATGTGTGTAGTGGATTTAGTTTGTGTAGTGGATGCAGTGTGTGTAGTGGATACAGTGTGTGTAGTGGATGCAGTGTGTGTAGTGGATACAGTGAGTTTAGTGGATTTAGTGTGTGTAGTGGATGCAGTGTGTGTAGTGGATGTGTAGTGAATGCAGCATGTGTCGTGGATGTAGTGTGTGTAGTGGATGCAGTGTGTGTAGTGGATGTAGTGTGTGTAGTGGATACAGTGTGTATAATGAATTTATTGTGTGTAGTCGGTGCAGTGTGTGTAGTGTACGTGTAGTGTATGCAGTGTGTGTAGTGGATACAGTGTGTGAAGTGGATTAAGTGTGTAGTGAATGCAGTGTGTGTAGTGGATGTAGTGTGTGTAGTGTATGTGTAGTGGATGCAGTGTGTGTAGTGGATACAGTGTGTGAAGTGGATTACGTGTGTAGTGAATGCAGTGTGTGTAGTGGATGTAGTGTGTGTAGTGTATGTGTAGTGGATTCAGAGTGTGTAGTGGATACAGTGTGTGAAGTGGATTAAGTGTGTAGTGAATGCAGTGTGTGTAGTGGATGTAGTGTGTGTAGTGTATGTGTAGTGGATGCAGTGTGTGTAGTGGATACAGTGTGTGAAGTGGATTACGTGTGTAGTGAATGCAGTGTGTGTAGTGGATGTAGTGTGTGTAGTGTATGTGTAGTGGATTCAGAGTGTGTAGTGGATACAGTGTGTGAAGTGGATTAAGTGTGTAGTGAATGCAGTGTGTGTAGTGGATGTAGTGTGTGTAGTGTATGTGTAGTGGATGCAGTGTGTGTAGTGGATGCAGTGTGTGTAGTGTATGTGTAGTGGATGCAGTGTGTGTAGTGAATGCAGTGTGTGTAGTGTATGTGTAGTGGATGCAGTGTGTGTGTAGTGGATGCAGTGTGTGTAGTGTGGATGTGTAGTGGGTTGCAGTGTTTGTGTAGTGGATGCAGTGTGTGTGTAGTGGATGCAGTGTGTGTAGTGGATGTGTAGTGGATGCAGTGTTTGTGTAGTGGATGCAGTGTGTGTGTAGTGGATGCAGTGTGTGTAGTGTATGTGTAGTGGATGCAGTGTGTGTGTAGTGGATGCAGTGTGTGCAGTGTATGTGTAGTGGAAGCAGTGTGTGTAGTGTATGTGTAGTGGATGCGGTGTGTGCAGTGTATGTGTAGTGGATGCAGTGTGTGTAGTGGATGCAGTGTGTGTAGGGTATGTGTAGTGGATGCAGTGTGTGTGTAGTGGATGCAGTGTATGTGTAGTGGATGCAGTGTGTGTTTAGTGAATGCAGTGTGTGCAGTGTATGTGTAGTGGATGCAATGTGTGTAGTGGATGCAGTGTGTGCAGTGTATGTGTAGTGGATGCAGTGTGTGTAGTGGATGCAGTGTGTGTAGGGTATGTGTAGTGGATGCAGTGTGTGTAGGGTATGTGTAGTGGATGCAGTGTGTGTGTAGTGGATGCAGTGTATGTGTAGTGGATGCAGTGTGTGTGTAGTGGATGCAGTGTGTGCAGTGTATGTGTAGTGGATGCAGGGTTTCTGTAGTGGATGCAGTGTGTGTGTAGTGGATGCAATGTGTGTAGTGGATGTGTAGTGGATGCAGTGTGTGTGTGGATGCAGTGTGTGTAGTCGATGTGTAGTTGATGCAGTGTGTGTAGTGGATGCAGTGTGTGTAGTGGATGCAGTGTTTGTGTAGTGGATGCAGTGTGTGTGTAGTGGATGCAGTGTGTGTAGTAGATGTAGTGTGTGTATGCAGTGTGTGCGGATGCAGTGTGTGTAGTGGATGTGTAGTGGATGCAGTGTGTGTAATGGATGCAGTGTGTGTAGTGGATGTGTAGTGGATGCAGTGTGTGTAGTGGATGCAGTGTGTGTAGTGGATGTGTAGTGGATGTAGTGTGTGTACAGTGGATGTGTAGTGGATGTAGTGTGTGTAGTGGATGCAGTGTGTGTAGTGGATGTGTAGTGGATGTAGTGTGTGTACAGTGGATGTGTAGTGGATGCAGTGTGTGTAATGGATGCAGTGTGTGTAGTGGATGTGTAGTGGATGTAGAGTGTGTAGTGGATGCAGTGTGTGTAGTGGATGTGTAGTGGATGTAGTGTGTGTACAGTGGATGTGTAGTGGATGTAGTGTGTGTAGTGGATGCGGTGTGTGTAGTGGATGTGTAGTGGATGCAGTGTGTGTGTGGATGCGGTGTGCGTAGTGGATGTGTAGTGGATGTAGTGTTTGTAGTGGATGCGGTGTGTGTAGTGGATGTGTAGTGGATGTAGTGTGTGTAGTGGATGTGTAGTGGATGCAGTGTGTGTGTGAATGCAGTGTGTGTAGTGGATGTGTAGTGGATGTAGTGTGTGTAGTGGATGTGTAGTGGATGTAGAGTGTGTAGTGGATACGGTGTGTGTGTTTGTATATATCATAAAAATAATCATTATTGTTACAACCTAGAACCAGTTTAATATCTCTGTAGAATTAATAAAACTATATATAATGTATGTGAAAAAAACATATTCAGCATGTGGGAATAAGCTTATAGACTGCCAGAACTGATAGTAACTGCAGACATAAATAACACCTAAATATGGAAAGTTATCATCATTTATCACTGTTAGTTTGAGAGTGTGTCTTGTGTCTATATTTGTGTACCTCTTCAAAGAGGAGTCCATACTTTCCTACTCTCCCCACACTCACCAGTGGGGACAATTCTCTCTCCTTTTATATATATATATATATATTGTATGTATTATGTGTGTGGGGCTGTGTTTATATGTGCTTCTATAATGAATGCATAGCGTGTGTATGTGAGGGATGTAGTGTGTGTAGTGTATATAGTGTGTGTATATACAGATGTATTGTTTGTGTGTGTAGTGTATATATTTTGTGTTTGTATAGTGTATGCATTGTGTGTAGTGTATGCAGTGTATGTTTGTATAGTGTATGCATTGTGTGTAGTGTATGCAGTGTGTGTTTGTATAGTGTATGCATTGTGTGTAGTGTATGCAGTGTATGTTTGTATAGTGTATGCATTGTGTGTAGTGTATGCAGTGTGTGTTTGTATAGTGTATGCATTGTGTGTAGTGTATGCAGTGTATGTTTGTATAGTGTATGCATTGTGTGTAGTGTATGCAGTGTGTGTTTGTATAGTGTATGCATTGTTTGTAGTGTATGCAGTGTGTGTTTGTATAGTGGATACATTGTGTGTAGTGTATGCAGTGTGCGTTTGTAGAGTGGATATTTATTGTGTAGTGTATGCAGTGTATGTTTGAATAGTGGATACAGTGTATGTAGTGTATGCAGTGTGTGTTTGTATAGTGGATACCGTGTGTATTGTATGCAGTGTGTGTTTGTATAGTGGATACCGTGTATGTAGTGTATGCAGTGTGCGTTTGTAGAGTGGATATTTATTGTGTAGTGTATGCGGGGTATGTGTGTATAGTGGATACAGTGTATGTAGTGTATGCGGGGTATGTTTGTATAGTGGATACAGTGTATGTAGTGTATGCAGTGTGCGTTTGTATAGTGGATACCGTGTGTATTGTATGCAGTGTGTGTTTGTATAGTGGATACGGTGTATGTAGTGTATGCAGTGTGCGTTTGTATAGTGGACACATTGTAGTATCAAGGCAGTGAGTTCGGCCTCTAGAACTTTACTTCCATCGGAGTCATTTAGATCATTTAGAAAACTTAGTTGCCTGACACACAAAGCTGTAAACTCCCCAACTGGATTTTTTATTTTCTATATTTATGTTTTTAAAGTTAGGAATTGGTAGAAAATGAGACACACTCGGAAAGAGTGAGAGGTCAGCACATATAATTGTGTAGATACAAGCAGGGCCCGCCAAAAGAAAACGCTTTAGATACACACACACTGACACAGAGAGAATGCAGATAATTACATTAACAGGAAGGCTGCAGATATGTGTCAGGATCGAAATTTTACTGGAGGCTTTACTTCCTGAAAAACACCCTATTCTTTTTGCAATATTTTTTGATATTCGCCACCAATTACTCTAATCGTGCACCAAGGTGCTAATTTATTAATATATTTTATTCCAGTTTGCAATGGAAGTTTTAATGCGTCAAAACTACAATGTTTGAAATTGGAGAAATAACGTATTTTAAAAACCATTTTGAGGAAGCTACAGAATTTAGTTAGATAGACAGAGCGACAAACAGACAGGCAGGCTGAAAGTCAGACATAGATTATGTATTGTTTTAGGATGAACAGATAGTCAGACCTACAGACCTACAGACAGACAGACCTACAGACAGACAGTCAGATCTACAGACAGACAGACAGACAGACCACAGACAGTCAGATCTACAGACAGACAGACCTACAGACAGACAGACAGTCAGACAGTCAGACCTACAGACAGACAGACCTACAGACAGACAGACAGATATGACTATACAGACAGACAGACTATACAGACCGACAGACAGATAGACATAGAGACAGACCGGCAGACAGACAGATAGACATACAGACAGACCTACAGACAGACAGTCAGACAGACAGTCAGACCTACAGACAGACAGAAATAAGAATGAAGTTTGGCAGTTCTAGAGAATGAATAATAAAAAGCAGATAAAAGATAAAACCATGTGTGAGAACAGACACAAGAAGCTCTGCTTAAAACATGATACATAATATACAATGTGTCGCGGAGTATTATCAGAAAATAATTCAATGCAGATTTTCTAGAGCCGATATGTTTCCAGAACGCCAACATTTAGACAGGATTCACCTCCAGTGTGTGTCTTTTACATTTAGTGATATTTTATTATTTCTCTATAATATATTGTCTGCGTATTTCTTTGCAAAGCAGCTGGAGTGCCAGAGATGGTTTGTTTCCTGGTATTTCAGCTGCTGTAGAATGAAACACACACACAGGTAAACACAGACAAACAAACATATTGTGTCAGCATTCAGCCCCTCTCCCGTTACTGATACGCCAGCTGGTGGGGGAATGAAATAACATGATGAAGAATTGTGTGCATCTCATATAACAAAGAATTAAAATACATCGCGTAAAGGCTCCTACAATCACCATAACCACTACAGCCAACTATACAGCAGTACCCTGGGCCAGTTCCCCGGTAATGGGGTAAACCAGCCGGGCTCTGCTGTTCCCTGGTAGTCCAGAGACACGCAGATCTGCAGACGCCGGAAGCCGACTGCTCTCAGCCAATGACTGGCATTCTGTGTAACGAGAGTTAAAAACAATTTACATTAGTCAGCCCATTATTTTGGTAGTGGCCCGCTTGATCACAACCCTTTGACGCAAGGGGTTAAACTCAGTATCTGCAGCGTCTCAAACAGACACTGAAACACTGTACACACAGACTGCAGACACCATGATCACTTCAAATCATCGAATGCCTGGAGTATCTCCCCAAGTGCAAAAAGACTGCAAAGCTTAAATCCAGTGAATGCTTATCGTTGGGTAAATGGCAGAGAGAGATACGTTGTACCCAAGAAATGGAGAGATCTTTTATTGGACCACTTGTTGTATTTCCACCCCAAAAAAGCTAAAGAATAATGCAGTTTGGGTTCGTTTGGGAATAATATATATTGTAAATGGAGTAATAACACAGAAACACACAGTGTTAGCATAGCACAAGCCGTTTCTCCTGTGTGAGGCGTTACCAAGTCCTTATAGTGCGTGTGTGTGTTTATCGCGGTATATGAAGGCCTCGATTTTACATTGTTGGATGAGCTCTTAAAATGATGTTTTTGCAAAATATTAAAATATAAAAAATATATGACGTATAGAAAATTATTAAAATATTATTGAAAATATGAAATCATTTAAAATGTTGTCCAAAAATATTAAATCAAGGTCTAAATCGGGAATAGTACTATACTAAGATTTATTATGCAGTGAACGAGGGTGTTTAATTCATGGTGTGACATCACAGTGTGGATTATGAGTTTTGAAAACACGTTTTACTTGTTAAAAGGAATGGCAGGTCATGGTTTGTTACTGTGTCGTATTGGTAATGTATCTGACGAAATATCCCTTTACTTATCCTATAGTGTTAGAAAGACCCCTGTTTATGTTTATTTTGGCTAATCTTGCACCTGTTGTCGTTAATATTTTTCCTTGTGTTTTGCTCTCAGTCCTGGCTACAATCCAATCAGCCTTTTAACAGGTTTTGTTAATTCCTGGCTGTGTGTAACCATGGATTGACTGAACCTGGGACTGTTTGTCATTGTTACCAAACACATCTGTCTCAATGATGGGCTAACGAGATGAAGAAGTTGATGGCCCAGTTGGACGTTATCTGTGTTCACGATCTGTGTCTCTATGTAACGTGTATCTTGTTCCTGTTTGAAGACACCTTTCTGTGCAGTCCTGAAACATTTACCTGCCTACACCTGGGAAACTCATTCTCCGACTTAAAAAAATGTGTTGTAAGAACATAACAATTTTAAGTGAAATGATAAACAATCAAAAGTAGATTTTAGTGGTTATTCCTTAGGGTTCATTGTTTGCGCTATCTATATCTTTATCTTTCCCCATTCACTGTGTAATATGATTTGTTAAGGTGTTTCTCCACAATGAGACAATCTGTCAGCATCTGTCAGACAAAGCAATATTGCAGTAAGTATAAGGCGAATTCACTAAACTGGGAATTGTGAGGAACTGATAGGGATTTCAACGTTTTCGGCTTCATGAGTGGGAAAAATGGCTCAAAATGGAAGAATTGACCAATTCAGCTACTTTAGCCCAATATGTGCAGTTTTCTGATCAATTAGGTTTAGTGAGTAACTCATTTTTGGGTTTATATACTCCCGTATACAGAGATTTGCAATGGAACGGCACGTTTAAGATAAAATATAAGTATTTATTTTCCCCACATGGTTACTTTGGCTTTACATGTGTACGTTCTGTTACCAAATATCTTAATTAGTGAAGAAACCACATTGTTTGCATAAAAATACCCAAGATAATTTTTTCATAAGAGCAAACGATTAATATACAATTTCTATCTAAGTTTTATATATAATATTCACCTGTTATACAGACTAGCAAAGGATTATGTGAATTGTAGTCCTATAACACATGGTGTAAACTAATGGACAGGCTTTATACAGTA
This sequence comes from Pelobates cultripes, assembly GCA_933207985.1. Taxonomy (NCBI): domain Eukaryota; kingdom Metazoa; phylum Chordata; class Amphibia; order Anura; family Pelobatidae; genus Pelobates; species Pelobates cultripes. Next base: position 260,510,067 of record OW240917.1, read on the forward strand.
AAGTGTATCTCTGCGTCAGTGTGTCGGCATATATCTGTGTCTGTATGTCGGCATATCTCTGTGTCGGTGTATCTCTGTGTCTGTGTGTCGGTGTATATCTTTGTATGTATGTCGGTGTACCTCTGTGTCTGTATGTCGATGTATCTCTGTGTCTGTGTGTCGGTGTATATCTGTGTCTGTATGTCAGTGTATCTCTGTGTCTGTATGTCGATGTATCTCTGTGTCTGTGTGTCGGTGTATATCTGTGTCTGTATGTCGATGTATCTCTGTGTCTGTGTGTCGGTGTATCTCTGTGTCTGTATGTCGGTGTACCTCTGTGTCTGTATGTCGGTGTATCTCTGTGTCTGTGTGTCGGTGTATATCTGTGTCTGTATGTCGGTGTATCTTTGTGTCTGTGTGTCGGTGTATATCTGTGTCTGTGTGTCGGCATATCTCTGTGTCTGGGAGCAGATATTTGTGTGACGCTGATTAAGCCCATGTCATTAGAGCACTGTATGCAGTTTTATTACAATGTCCAATATGATAATGACATTGACTTTTTTTAAGCTGGCATTTACAAGTAACCTCTATTTGTTTCAAGGTGACTTGAAGGATTTCATAAAATCCTTAGAACTCATTTCTAATCATTAACATATCCATTATGTAAGCTGTACATGTCATTATTTGAACAATGTGAAATTGCGTCATAGCTTTGACAATTAGCAAGTCTTGTCCTCAGTCTTTTTTAATATGATCAAGTCCAGGCTCCTGCTCCCAGACAAGAGGCAGACAGCATTTCTAATAAGTTGGGTAGGTGGGAGGAAGGGTTTTAGGATAAGATTTGTGTTTTTGTGTTCGAGGTGGCAGAGACAATTTAGCCATTATACACTTCAGGCTAGATTTCATTAACTACATCATACAGTTTCTTTCAATACAAAAAAATATCATCAGTATGGTGCTCCGTCAGACTACTTAATGTAACCCAAGTTACTGTTCGGAGGGGGTGCTGAGGGCAGAGCTGTGCCCTCTATTAGCTATGCTGGTTATGAGCGATCACTTGTCTCACGAGATTTCATTAAAATCCTGAAGAAGAGGGGGAGAAATAACATGCTAATTGCTGTATTGTTTATAGTAAATTTATAACAATATGGAGTTAATTTATAATATCTCCCACCTTAATGCCATACATTAATAGATTGGTTGCATTTCTTGTGGACATGGTTGCTTTGATTATTACACAGTTTTGTCTGCCCTGCAAATTGCAATTCTTTTATGAAAATAATTAATTCTAGAACTATGATTCCAGATGGTCAACACCTGTTTAAAGGAAGATTGTAACTGGTATGATTTTGGTTGTTTTAGAGAACGCAGTATACCGCATTGCTGTACTTTGCTGTGTTAAAAACACTTCTTGTAGTGAATCCTGAGCATTGCACGTCATCATTGGTGCACTTTGCCCAATACAGCGCAGCTAACGAGATTGGCCAATTCAGAAGAGATTGTCCTGATCAGAGCCCAGATCTCAAGCCTCCCTCCCCAGTCTGCTAGATCGGGTACAGAGAAGGGCCTCAGGTTTTGGAAAGTTCCCAATTCCCTTACCCAGCCCCAGCGCATGTAACCTCATGGGCCATTATGATGAAATATTTCTAAAACTGACCGATGTCTAGTAAAAACGATGAAATGGCTATATTACCAAACTGTTACACATGACTCAGTGACTCATTACAGCGGAATTACACACATTTCTAACTTCACAAGACATTAATGGAGAGCAACAGGAAGAACGATTAGAACGAGAAGAAAAGAAATGACATCAAAAATAATCTAAACAAAGTAATATAGGCATACAGTAGAGGGAGGTACAGTAAGTGCAGTAGGTATACAGTGTATGTATATATTATTTATGTAGCGCTAACAGGTGTACTCAGCACTTTACAGGTTAAATTACAGTAGAGGGAGGTACAGTAAGTGCAGTAGGTATACAGTGTATGTATATTATATTTATATAGCACTAACAGGTGTACTCAGCACTTTACAGGTTACATTACAGTAGGGGGAGGTACAGTAAGTGCAGTAGGTATACAGTGTATGTATATTTTATTTATATAGCACTAACAGGTGTACTCAGCACTTTATAGGTTACATTACAGTAGGGGAGGTACAGTAAGTGCATGTGGTATACAGTGTATGTATATTTTATTTATATAGCGCTAACAGGTGTACTCAGCACTTTACAGGTTACATTACAGTAGAGGGAGGTACAGTAAGTGCAGTAGGTATACAGTGTATGTAGATTTTATTTATATAGCGCTAACAGGTGTACTCAGCGCTTTACAGGTTACATTACAGTAGGGGGAGGTACAGTAAGTGCAGTAGGTATACCGTGTATGTATATTTTATTTATATAGCGCTAACAGGTGTACTCAGCACTTTACAGGTTACATTACAGTAGAGGGAGGTACAGTAAGTGCAGTAGGTATACAGTGTATGTATATTTTATTTATATAGCGCTAACAGATGTACTCAGCACATTGCAGGTTACATTACAGTAGAGGGAGGTACAGTAAGTGCAGTAGGTATACGGTGTATGTATATTTTATTTATATAGTGCTAACAGGTGTACTCAGCACTTTACAGGTTACATTACAGTAGAGGGAGGTACAGTAAGTGCAGTAGGTATACGGTGTATGTATATTTTATTTATATAGCGCTAACAGGTGTACTCAGCACTTTACAGGTTACATTACAGTAGAGGGAGGTACAGTAAGTGCAGTAGGCATACAGTGTATGTATATTTTATTTATAGAGCACTAACAGGTGTACTCAGCACTTTACAGGTTACATTACAGTAGAGGGAGGTACAGTAAGTGCAGTAGGTATACAGTGTATGTATATTATATTTATATAGCGCTAACAGGTGTACTCAACACTTTACAGGTTACATTACAGTAGAGGGAGGTACAGTAAGTGCAGTAGGTATACAGTGTGTGTATATTATATTTATATAGCGCTAACAGGTGTACTCAGCATTATTCAGGTTACATTACAGTAGAGGGAGGTACAGTAAGTGCAGTAGGTATACAGTGTATGTATATTATATTTATATAGCGCTAACAGGTGTACTCAGCACTTTACAGGTTACATTACAGTAGAGGGAGGTACAGTAAGTGCAGTAGGTATACAGGGTATGTATATTATATTTATATAGCGCTAACAGGTGTACTCAGCACTTTACAGGTTACATTACAGTAGAGGAAGGTACAGTAAGTGCAGTAGGTATACAGTGTATGTATATTATATTTATATAGCACTAACAGGTGTACTCAGCACTTTACAGGTTACATTACAGTAGAGGGAGGTACAGTAAGTACAGTAGGTATACAGTGTATGTATATTTTATTTATATAGCGCTAACAGGTGTACTCAGCACTTTACAGGTTACATTACAGAAGAGGGAGGTACGGTAAGTGCAGTAGGTATACAGTGTATGTATGTTTTATTTATATAGCGCTAACAGGTGTACTCAGCACTTTACAGGTTACATTACAGTAGAGGGAGGTACAGTAAGTGCAGTAGGTATACAGTGTATGTATATTTTACTTATATAGCGCTAACAGGTGTACTCAGCACTTTACAGGTTACATTACAGTAGAGGGAGGTACAGTAAGTGCAGTAGGTATACAGTGTGTGTATATTTTATTTATATAGCGCTAACAGGTATACTCAGCACTTTACAGGTTACATTACAGTAGAGGGAGGTACAGTAAGTGCAGTAGGTATACAGTGTGTGTATATTATATTTATATAACGCTAACAGGTGTACTCAGCACTTTACAGGTTACATTACAGTAGAGGGAGGTACAGTAAGTGCAGTAGGTATACAGTGTATGTATATTTTATTAATATAGCGCTAACAGGTGTACTCAGCACTTTACAGGTTACATTACAGTAGAGGGAGGTACAGTAAGTGCAGTAGGTATACAGTGTATGTATTTTTTATTTATATAGCGCTAACAGGTGTACTCAGCACTTTACAGGTTACATTACAGTAGAGGGAGGTACAATAAGTGCAGTAGGTATACAGTGTATGTATATTATATTTATATAGCGCTAACAGGTGTACTCAGCACTTTACAGGTTACATTACAGTAGAGGGAGGTACAGTAAGTGCAGTAGGTATACAGTGTATGTATATTTTATTTATATAGCACTAACAGGTGTACTCAGCACTTTACAGGTTACATTACAGTAGAGGGAGGTACAGTGGTGCAGTAGGTATACAGTGTATGTATATTTTATTTATATAGCGCTAACAGGTGTGCTCAGCACTTTACAGGTTACATTGTAGAGGGAATACAGTAAGTGCAGTAGGTATACAGTGTATGTATTTTTTATTTATATAGCCCTAACAGGTGTACTCAGCACTTTACAGGTTACATTACAGTAGAGGGAGGTACAGTAAGTACAGTAAGTATACAGTGTATGTATATTATATTTATATAGCGCTAACAGGTATACTCAGCACTTTACAGGTTACATTACAGTAGAGGGAGGTACAGTAAGTGCAGTAGGTATACAGTGTATGTATATATTATTTATATAGTGCTAACAGGTGTACTCAGCACTTTACAGGTTACATTACAGTAGAGGGAGGTACAGTAAGTGCAGCAGGTATACAGTGTATGTATATTATATTTATATAGCGCTAACAGGTGTACTCAGCATTTTACAGGTTACATTACAGTAGAGGGAGGTACAGTAAGTGCAGCAGGTATACAGTGTATGTATATTATATTTATATAGCGCTAACAGGTGTACTCAGTACTTTACAGGTTACATTACAGTAGAGGGAGGTACAGTAAGTACAGTAGGTATACAGTGTATGTATATTTTATTTATATAGCACTAACAGGTGTACTCAGTAATTTACAGGTTACATTGCAGTAGAGGGAGGTACAGTAAGTGCAGTAGGTATACAGTGTATGTATATTTTATTTATATAGCGCTAATAGGTGTACTCAGCACTTTACAGGTTACATTACAGTAGAGGGAGGTACAGTAAGTGCAGTAGGTATACAGTGTATGTATATTTTATTTATATAGCACTAACAGGTGTACTCAGCACGTTACAGGTTACATTACAGTAGAGGGAGGTACAGTAAGTGCAGTAGGTATACAGTGTATGTATATTTTATTTATATAGCGCTAACAGGTGTATTCAGCACTTTACAGGTTACATTACAGTAGAGGGAGGTACAGTAAGTGCAGTAGGTATACAGTGTATGTATATTATATTTATATAGCACTAACAGGTGTACTCAGCACTTTACAGGTTACATTACAGTAGAGGGAGGTACAGTAAGTGCAGTAGGTATACAGTGTATGTATATTTTATTTATATAGCGCTAACAGGTGTACTCAGCACTTTACAGGTTACATTACAGTAGAGGGAGGTACAGTAAGTGCAGTAGGTATACAGTGTATGTATAATATATTTATATAGCGCTAACAGGTGTACTCAGCACTTTACAGGTTACATTACAGTAGAGGGAGGTACAGTAAGTGCAGTAGGTATACAGTGTATGTATATTTTATTTCTATTTCCAGTGATTGGAAACAACTTTATTTCAAACTGACTTATAAAGCACCAGTCTACTCCAATGCTTTATCCTTTTGGAATGTAACATTAGTGATCTAGTTATCTCAGATTTAATCGATTATTTAATTTATTGATCTGAGAGAGAACTCAGCAAGCGAAGCAGATATTCCCTCACACTCCTGTTGGAATCTCCCCACAATTGAATTCTTAGTTTCATTTTCACTTTATATCGATGGCCTGCCCGTCATCAAACTAAAATCTACTGCATGGAAAGGAAGGAGGTTTAACCCTTTACAGATTGTTTTATCCCTGTGTTATCTTAATATGTGATCTGATAAAATTCCTAACTTTAATTAATTACAGAGAATCGTGAAGTGTGGTAGTGTATTTGCCTTTGTTCCCCATGTATTCGTGATTACTTGTGTGTTTTACCTGCTCCCCTTTCGGGAGACTGCGTACGAAAGCAGCCTGTTCGGCCCCTGAATGGGGACCACCCCAATATTCCATTTAGAATGTTTATTTAGAATGTTCACATTCATACGCTAACAAGGTGTGAAAACCACAAACCGCAAGGAAAACCTCAGCGCGTGCCATCCCTGGGTGGCCGCCCATTTGTTAGATGAATGCCTTCCAGGTGGAGCATTCGCAGATTGCTTCCCATCTCGTACGACGAATGCCTGCCAGGGGGAGCATTCGTGTCCCGAAAGGAGACTCTTCCCTTGCCTGGTTTCCGCAAACGGAGACTGTTCGTGCCGAGTACCGTTCTGGGGGTCCCTGAGTGTCCCTGGGGACACTCTGTGGTGACAATGGCGGTGTGGCGAGCTTTCTGTAACTGGGAGTCACAGAGGTGGGAAACTTTCCTGTGCTGGGTCTCCCAGGCACAGAGGCTCATGGGATCATGAGGTGGGAATCCCTGAGGATGGATGGCGGGAACTGGGGACAAAGGTACTGAAGTTCCGGTTCTGTTATGTGACCCTCAGGAGAGGAAGGACATTGTCATTGTGTGTGTTCCACCTCTTGCATGGGGAAAGTATGAAGCCGTGTGGCCAATACAGTTGTTGTTGTACCCCTGGAACTGTGTGTCGTCCAGTTACTGGGGGAAAATGGGTCTCTTCATTCTAAGAGCGGAGTTAACTGGTCAGTTTACCCACGGTCCGCTACAACACACACAAAACATTTTCCATATATTTATTGACTACAGTCTATGAACAGAATAAACAAGCTGTCCGCCATTTGCCGCAAGCTGACAGGATGGATTAATTCACATTACTGGTTACAAACTGGAAACAAAACATTTCTTAAATGAGTCCTGGCTGGAACTGGCTAACCCTTTTTAATACATCGTGTAAATAATGCAAAGAAAATACCTGCAAAATAACAAACAATAAAAGGTAATAAAACATAGTCACATAGAACATTTCTGTTGTTTGCTTACAACAGGAAATAATATGGTCAGCCTCCATGCTCCCATTCAGGACTGAGAAAGATAAATTATAAAGTGTTTATAGCACAACACGGCAAGGGTTAAAGTTTAGGGGGAACCAGAAAAGTAATAAGTGGGAAGTATGGCGGAAATCTACCCCACGTGACATCACCCCCCCTCCCGCCAGAGCGTGTTGCTGTGGCTGTAGTTTAGGGGTTCAGACTGGGCTGTGAGGGAGCTTCTGGGATCTCTCTGCACTCATTGCCCAATCCATCACCCACCCTGTACTAAGGCTGGTGCCAGCATGTGACATTACCCCTGCCTAACACCAGTACAGATCAGGGGAGGGGGGAGGGAGGGCAAAATACATTTTCACCCCGGGAGCAATGAAAGAAAAGTAGGCCTCTGGGGAGATCGTTCTCTCCACGAAAAATGAAAACTCTGTGCAAACCAAATGTTTCTGGGACTTGGAGTCCCTTTTCTGCTTTCTAATGATGAAAACTGTGAGCAGGACGTCACGACTCAAAGTGTTGCTGTGCTTCATGATGACATGTACAACTGTGTTAATGACAACTGCCATAGAGGGGCTGTACGCAGGTACCACAGCCCGCAAGAATGGGGGAGGTACAAGGAAGAGACAGAGGAAGCAGGGTAACGATGTGTGCATGCTCGGACTATCTCTTTAATTACTGACAATACTGGAGCTGGTATTAGTAACAAAGCCCTACCTAGATAATACTGAACCGGGAGACAAAGCCAGTATCATGGCAATCAGTTAGGTCAGCTCCTCGAAGGATCTTGAAATGTGAAAATATAAAAACAGCACAGTGCTTAAAGTAGGTGTGTTATATCTATATCTGCATCTACAGCTGTGACAACTAGTTCAATTTGCAATGTGTGCCCTGGCTGTGCCTTTTCAGATTTAGACTATGACGTCATTTGCAAAATCTTTAATGGAAATTTCAAAGAAAACAGAGCATTTCATGAGACAAAAGTCAACGTAAATCATAGGTGATTTTCAATACTTTATTGTATTATGTAAATTCCAGAGAAGTTCCCCTTTAAAATTCACTTTGACTTCCCAATAATTCACACATTGGTTAAAAAAAAACAAAAAAAAAAAAACAAAACAGCATTTTTTATGTTAACATTTTATAGAAGCCATCCACGTTTTCAGTCAGATTATTTTGGCCTACAATCGAAACACTAAAACCCTGTGGAATGTTGTCGATGCAAAAGATATTAAACAACCAAACTGCTATAACAACGCGCTACAGCTCAACTATAATACAATGTTTCAAAGAAGGGATTGAAAAACAGTGCAATGTACTGAGCAGATTAGATAACAAAATTCTCAGTACTTTTTCTTGGAAGAAAAAAAAAATGTGTGCACACAGGAAGTAGAAATTCAAATAGTTTGTAAATGACAAGCTTGCGTTTGTTCACATTCAAACTGTTGCTGTCACATTCTGAACGAATAAAACATTAGCAAAGAGGATACCGTCCATCGAGAGAATGCCACAAATAGTTACTGGGAGGGCACCACAAGAGGGAATCTGTCAGTCAGGCCACGATGCTAGAATCAGACCAGGGCTCTCATCCGCACAGTGTATGTTACAATGAATAGGAGAATTGCAGGAAATTTAAGAGAGTTAAAATAATGAGAAGAGTAAAGAAAATAAAAATAAAAAATACTTTTCCAAGATGAAATATGTATACCAAATAATCAAATACATGAGTGTTGTATGTGGGTTTTTATTTTTGTAACTCTAAAATCTCATTATTATTATTATTATTAATATTATTGCCATTTATATAGCGCCAACAGATTCCGTAGCACTTTACAATATTATGAGAGGGTGGATTTAACTATAAATAGGAAAATTACAAGAAAACTTACAGGAACGATAGGTTGAAGAGGACCCTGCTCAAACGAGCTTACAGTCTAATATTATGTCTCTTCTTCTCAATTTGGTAGTAGGCACTCTTAAATTATGCATCGTCTCTTGGATCAGCTGTTCAACAAATCCATTCTGATCAGAACAGTACAGACATGCCATTGCTCCCAAGTACTTTAATATATCACTCACCCCCCAGCTCTGTGCTGCCATCCAGTAACAATTCTTTATTTTTTAACACCTCCTTCTTGAAATACGTTTAACCTTTTATTAAATCCCCCAGCCGTAACGGTATAATGAAATGTTTTGAACAATTTATATAAAGCACGAACTGATAGCACATGAAATAAGGATGAAACCATGTGTTTAGAGAGATTCGAATTGTGTAAGCTTATGGGAAATATTACATTTGTTTGAGTTGCAGAAATATCCAAAGTGGAAGCTATCTCAATCTCTGCCTGATTTGCTCTGAATAACTCACACTGGATAAATATGAAATATAGACTGTAGGTGTGATGGTGTAATATAAATAAAAATGACTAAATATCCTGCCTGTTGGTACTTGTAATAATCTGCTGATATATTTGGGAATATATTTGCAAAACCCCAACACATTGTTTGTCTCTATATGGACATTTGTCTGTTTTATAACCTGCCAGTAACTAAAACGAAACAAAAAATGATAACATCAGTAAGAGTGTTTCTTTTATTCCGTTAACTAGTGAATCTCTCCAGCTCCTGTACAGGGTGTGTTTGGGGTGAGGGGGCATTGACAACCATTGTATATTAAGCTATTACAATAAGGCCCCAACTAGTGACTTAGCTCTACAGAACAGATATTCACTGCTGAAGGCTCATAGTGTTATTTGGTAAAGTCAGAATTTTAAAGTGAATTTCAAACGTAAAGGGAATTTGTTTCTTTTTTTGTTTCTTACATTGACATCTTCCAAACCTCTCCTTAGTTGCACAATTATTTTTGTTTTTTTGCCAAAATTTTTCTTTTCTTATGCATAACTTCAAATTGATCCCCAGATAGCACTCCAAGGAACTTCCATTCTGTCCAAAAAAGTGCTTGGATCAGAGGTGCCTAGCCCGAACAGTCTGGATGTAAAGTTTTCACCTGGCTGCGAGCATCCTCCTATCTGGTGCAGAGTTCCATGGTGCTGGGTGGGAGGTCCCGGTTACTTGCTATGATGGCGCTTTACGTCTGTACATGGAGCTCCCTCAAGTCCTTGGTATTGTTCAATGTCTCACCACCTCCTCTATCATCCCTCCAAAAAGTGCCCTGTTTGGTGACTCCGAGATAGAGAGTGTCCCTGATTGCATTTTACTGAATCACAGCAATTCCTCGATCCACGTAGGAGTTTCAGAGTATGTATGAGTTGCTGCTGGTCAGGCACCGTGCCTCTGTGAGCTCCTGGCGGTCTACGATGTCTCCTGAGCTGGTTGGAAAGGGTACTGGGCTTTGAGGCATGGGCTGGAGGGGCAAATGTGGCTGGTTATAGTTTATTTAAGGGGAGGTAGTGGCAGAGAGCCATGTACAAGTCTGAAGAGACCGGGTGGTCTGTCACAGCTGACAAATGGGTTTTGTCACTTCGTCATTGGCTGTACTCACCTCCTTCCAGTGTCACGTCACTTCCGAGAGTGACGCGTAACTGGCAATATGTGTTGACTCATGGATGTTCTTGAGAGTCATTACAGGTCCATTGGAGGCCTTGTGCATTCACGTCATTTGACATGCTCGCCCAAGGAAGGGCAGAGAGTAGAATTCCCGGCACCACCACTAGAGAAGACCCACCAGAACATTGGGAAAAATAAGATGTGTCAGTCCTGGTGGCCTGAAATGGTTGTCGGGGAGTCAGGGGCTGTAAGGAGGCCTGGTGCCGGACCTTAAAAAAATTGCGATCTGCTTGAAGTCCAGAGAACCCAAATTGAAAGCATAGCTCACTTTAGTAAAAAAAAAAAAAAAAACTTGATTTTGCTCAGGAATAGTTCTACTACATAAGTAGCTGCTTCTACCAAACTCTAGGCCCAAGAACAGCTCTGAAGACTATGTTGGTGTTTATAAAAAACTATATTAATAATGCCACTTCCTTAAAATATATATTTAAAATATATATTTACAGTCAATTGAACATAATGCATAAAGAATTAAACAGATTAGAATAGAAATTAAATATCCAACGAAAGGGATTTCAGGACCAACCAATTGAATCATGCAGCAACTAAATTGAATCACTTTTGACAGGAGATAAACATTAGCAGCAGTGAAAGGTGCTGGAGTACTAAATAGACATTAGTTACTAAAAATATACAAATAAAAGAACTAACTAAAGAATATACCAAAAAACCTGAGGCAGTATAATAAAAGGACCAAAGTCGTAATGCGGCCGTGAGACTCAGCTGGAGCAATAACCCAGAAGTAATGGAGGAGCATTGAGTTCTACGGGTGTGTAATGATTTGATATCTTACTTGGGGTCCCACGGTACCACTCTCTGTCTGAACTTAGCTCATTGGCTGGGAGAAATCGTGTGACACTCTCCACTAATGAGCGAGACCTGTGTTGGAGGGCTGAGCAGATGAGGGCTAACAGAATCTGCTTCTGGCTCTCCACTGGCAGTAGTGAAGATGGAGAGAGGTCCGACAGACCCCATGTTGGAAGATAAATCAATACTTATAATGGGGGGTGTCAGAGAACTCCTGGTACCAGAGACAAAACTAACTGGGGGACAGTGAGCCCTACATTAGTGTGTACTAGGGCACACCTGATATTACCCCTATTGGGTTAGTACCCCATTAATTCCTGTGTCTGTGCTCAGCCCCAGCATTCCTAATACTTTCTATTCTACTTTCATTCACATCTAGTAAGTAAGAGAGAACATTGGATGTAAGCCACAACCCCCACACCACAATGGTCTCATAGCCCATCCTTTAACCCATTGATGACTCTACTATACTGTAATCAATGAGTTTGTCATTGTAGCGGAATGGACATCTGAAAGCTACTTTTATCCGATTAAAATTGGCTGTCCATATCTTCCCCCTGTTATTTCGTGTGTTTTGCTCCTGTTATCTTTTGTGGTTCTTCTTTGGCCGCTCAGGAGACTTCATATGAACGGAATCCATTTGTCTCTTGTACAAGGACCACCTCTGTACCTCATTAGAATGTTAACACCAACCACTTTCCAAGTGCGAAACCGCAAGGGAAACAGATAATGAGTGCTTCGTATAACCGAACATGTGGCCGGGAGAAAGGCCGTCTTGTCTCCCAAATGAGGGCAGCGGTACTTGGTCATCGAGTGCCTGAAATTATTTTCGGCTTGGCACTCGCACGAATACAGGTAAACTGTCGACCACTGCCCTTTCCTGTTCCCGACCACCTACACGAACGGCCTTTCGGTAGATATAAAATACTGATCAGGGGGAGCATTTGTATCATGAAAGCAAGAGATGGTTTTCGCACAGGAAACTCACAAACAGAGACCGGCTAGGGCACCTATTCTCCTTTAACTATTTTCAGCTACCACCTCGTGTCTGGCCGGTCAAATCTCCCATGCGTTGCAATGCTGCTGCCCATCCCATGTGTTCCCTATTAAGGGTTAATAAGTATATAGGGATGTATATAAAAAATACCACTTTCTGTCTCATTAGAGATATTTTAGCCAGAAGCTCAAGGAAGCAAGGTGAATGGTTAGAGTTAGGACCCACCTAAGAGGTCTGCCTTGACGTGGCAGGTGGGCTCATCCTCTCATGGCCATTGGAGGTAAATAAAAACCTCCATTTGTTTAAAAATACATAGGGATGTGGGCATAAAAGCCACATATGTGACAATAAGAATCAGGTTTACCCCCAGAGCAGAGTGTGGTCCAGTTGCTGGGGATGAGGTGGGAGATTCCTGGATTATTTTACCGTGTTTGGCTGTTACATTGGATTGTTTTACTTGTTCCTGGGTATATTTTGGAGTATCCAGCGGAGGAGAGTCCCTGTTTAGTAGTACTAAACTTCCATTCTAACTGGCTTATTTTGTATCATTATAATATGGGTCAGTTTAGAAGTTGCAGTGTGGTTAGTAAGCTAAAAGTTAAAACATGTAACATAAAAATACCAAACACAGCCTGAGCGTGTGTGAAATATACACTAAAATGTCCACATGATGAAGACGAGGATAATGTTGTTTCCAAGAACAATATGAATAATAATGTTTATAGAGTGTAGATACATTCTGTGGACCTAAACAATAAAAAAACAACAACAATAAATCACAAACAAGTTAAGTTGAACTGAATTAAAACCTGCAGATTGTCTGACATTAAACAATATTACAACCTGGAGGGGACCCCGCAACTGGCAAAAGGGACACATGGGGGACATTGACTGATAGCAGTTTGTTTTAATAATGAGGAACATCGTGACAGGCTTACAAAATGCACAACAATATAGTAATAATAATAATAATATAGTAATAACAACAATATAGTAATAATAATAATAATATAGTAATAACAATAATAATAGTAATAATAATAATAATAATAATAATAATAATAATATAGTAATAACAACAATATAGTAATAATAATAATAACTAGAAAAGCTACAATTTCTGGGGAAATTGTGTGAAGTGTTCTTGCCTCCACCAGTAGTCTTCAACTGGAGTGGGCGGAGTAACTGTTATCATTTACATAGCACATTTAATTGCAACGTTGTTGCACAGTTACATTAAACCATACATTTATAAAAACATTAGCAGGTGTTCAAAAGGCCCTGTCTATGACATCACTTGCTGCTGCAGCTTGACACAGGTCAGAGTATTTTGGTGGTTGCCATCTTCAAACGGTCGTATCTTAAAAACTATAACTCCTACAGCGAAGAGCTTTATATTGTGAGAATCACAAGACCCAGACCTACATTTTGATGCATAGTATGTCTCTGAAGTATTAAAAATGAAGGCACAGTCGCAGTTTAGAAATTGCACTTCAAATTTGAGCTTTGCAGAGTGAAGTTTCAATGAAAGTCAATGGACGGCGTTAGTTGCAAACAAATGATTATATTGTGAAAACTATCAGGACTATGGCTTAGCCGTTGACATGTTTAGTGGCAGGAGGGATAGCTGAACGTTTTGATATAAGATTTGTGTAGGTGGGCCTGAAAATGAGGGAGTGGTGGCAGTTTAGAAATCATGTCCTGATTTTTCAGATTTTGCCAGCTCCCACTCTAGTTTTGAACATTTTGCCATTCATTCCTATGGGACTAATTTCGCCACAAGAACGACGATATTCCGTGAACCATTCAGCGAAACGTTCCACAAAGTAATAGCACACCAATCGGGAACAATCCGCACGTTTCGGTATATTACTGTCTATGTAGTGTAAAAACTGTGGGAGGAGTTAGGGTGGTAAATTTGGCTATAATAAGAATAAGAATAATATATATGTGAGACAACATTAAGTGGTCTTGCTATGCAAGAACACTTAATAATAATAGTAATAACAACAATATAGTAATAATAATAATAATATAGTAACAATAATAATAACAATAATATAGTAGTAATAATAATAATAATATAGTAATAACAATAATAATAGTAATAATAATAATAATAACAATAATAATAATAACAATAATAATAATAACTAGAAAAGCTACAATTTCTGGGGAAATTGTGTGAAGTGTTCTTGCCTCCACCAGTAGTCTACAACTGCAGTGGGCGGAGTAACTGTTATCATTTAGATAGCACATTTAATTGCAACGTTGTTGCACAGTTACATTAAACCATACATTTATAAAACATTAGCAGGTGTTCAAAAGGCCCTGTCTATGACATCACTTGCTGCTGCAGCCTGGCACAGGTCAGAGTATTTTGGCGGTTGCCATCTTCAAACGGTCGTATTTTAAAAGCTATAAATCCTACAGCGAAGAGCTTTATATTGTGAGAATCACAAGACCCAGACCTACATTTTGATGCATAGTATGTCTCTGAAGTATTAAAAATGAAGGCACAGTCGTAGTTTAGAAATTGCACTTCAAATTTGAGCTTTGTAGAGTGAAGTTTCAATGAATGTCAATGGACGGCGTTAGTTGCAAACAAATGATTATATTGTGAAAACTATCAGGACTATGGCTTAGCCGTTGACATGTTTAGTGGCAGCAGGGATAGCTGAACGTTTTGATATAAGATTTGTGTAGGTGGGCCTGAAAATAAGGGAGTGGTGGCAGTTTAGAAATCATGTCCTGATTTTTCAGCTTTTGCCAGCTCCCACTCTAGCTTTGCCATTCATTCCTATAGGACAAATTTCGCCACAAGAACGACGATATTCCGTGAACCATTCGGCGAAACGTTCCACAAAGTAATAGCAATCCGATCGGGAACAATCTGCACGTTTTGGTAAATTTTTGTCTATGTAGTGTAAAAACTGTGGGAGGAGTTAGGGTGGCAAATTTGGCTATAATAATAATAATAATAATATATATGTGAGATAACATTAAGTGGTCTTGCTATGCAAGAACACTTAATAACAATAATAATAATAATAACAATAATATAGTAATAATAATATAGGCTATGAGTGAAAAAATAAAACAAAAATAAAAATCACTACCAAGAATGGCGATGAAGTGAAAGGAAACTTCGGGAAAGTAAATACTGAGATTGGTAGAACGTTCTGAAAGGTAAATGCTGATTGTCTGTTGTTTAATAACTATCTACTTCGATATAA
Source organism: Pelobates cultripes (assembly GCA_933207985.1). NCBI lineage: Eukaryota > Metazoa > Chordata > Amphibia > Anura > Pelobatidae > Pelobates > Pelobates cultripes. The sequence continues at coordinate 260,525,686 of OW240917.1, forward strand.
CTTTCAGTTCTGACACCGGAATGACACACACAATGCGATCACAAGCGTAAACTGAGGTCTGTGTAAGCCCTGGGCACGTGCCCCATTTCTGGGCGCTGCCATCTTAGATGGCGGTGCTGCAAAAGAAGAACTGGTGTGACCAGCACATGAAATTAAAGACAGCCTAGCAATAAGTGACAGAGACACTTTAAAGGCCTATTTATAAAGTGTAGGTCATCGTTCAAGGAGATCTCTGGTCCCTGGTTCATTGTTGCCACTTTCCTTTCTGAAGCTGTACTTACTCCATTGTTAGTACACATATTTGTAGGGTATGTATAAGATGCTTGGCAGCATAACACACAAGCTCCTACCTACCCAAGTCCCCCTGTGGCTACATTCGTGCTTGGTTGGTGCATGTGTGCTTAGTTGCTACATGCATGCATGCTTAGCTGATTTATGCGTGCTTGGTTGGTCAATGCATGGTTAGCTGATGCATGCGTGTGTTTTTGCTGAAGGTATGATTGGTGCTGCATGCGTGCTTGGCTGGTGCATGCGTGCTTGGTTGGTCAATGCATGCTTAGTTGCGGCATGCTTGCTCGGTTGGTGGCTGAAACAAACACTGTGTGCTGCAACATTCACAAAACTCTGAATGAGGCCATCAATAAGATGTGAGCAATCCCTTAATATGATTCTAAATTCTAACTGATGTAAGGGGACGAGGTACTTATTCAAGTATTGCTGGAAAGGAGTTTATGGGATTATTTAAGACCTTATAAACCGGAAAGAGAGGCGTGAGATGGGTGCCATCGTTTCCTGGTCTGGTTGGATCTGCCTGCTAGTTAAAGCTGTCCAAGTTAAGCCGCTGTGGGAATAGTTTCTATATTTCTAGTTAGCTACTTATTTGACGTCTTTTTTCTTTTTTAACGCATTATTTACAGTATATCATAAAAATGCAGGTCACGTCGAGGATGGAATATCACCAACAGCTGGTGACCAATTAAAGAGACCATTTTGTAATGGTATTTCCTTTGGGACTCGAGAAGTGGTAGCTCTGGTGGTTGCAAACCTTATGATTAGTTAGAATTGAGCTGAGAGCTCACACATCAAGAATCCTTGGACAATCTCCCAAAAGAATGATTGAATTACAGAAATCTGGATAATAGATTTGGCCCTACACAACATTTTATTTAGAAATACTAAATAGCAACCTGCCAGTAATCAGTATTATATGAAGCAGTATTTACTTCGGTAATCTACAGAAACAAACTGGCTGTTCCTTTAAAAATGCTTCTATTAATATTTGCATATTATTTTAAGGACCTGTTCTGATGCACTTCTTGGCTTTTCTGAATTTTGGCATCCTTACAGTGTTTGACTCTCTCCCACAGACTGGTAGGAAGTGGTGAATTTATATGAATAAAAATTGTTAAGTTTCCTGCTTCTAAACCTTTGCTTTCAGGAGGGGCACGTGGGGGAGAGCTAAACACTGAGTGAAATGTTATAAAGAGAGCGAGAGAAAAGGAGAGGCTGAGCGGTTTCTGTTCTGAAAATTAATGTGAGAACTCTTCAAATTGCTCATTGACTTCTTGCAGTGCAATTATGCAATGACCGTCATATGTAAGGAAACTGACGAGATCTAACAGGGAAAATGCAGAGCCCATACAAATTATTGGTACTTGTAGCACCTACTGTTTTCCCTTTAATTAACACATTTCATAAAACCAGGGAAATACAGCAAAAACCTCAAGGAAAAGCAGATTCTCAAACTATAAAAATGTGGGTAGTGAATTGAGCTCTTTTTAGAGTTTAGATAGAATTCAAACTGGAGGAAGAAATAGAGCTGTGCTGGAGAGAACTTCAAACGTGTCATTTTCATTCACTAAAACAGGGCGTTTAGCAAATAAATTCCAAACAGCGAATTCTATAAAATAATTTAAGATTTATTTAAAATTAATACTTCAAAACGAATTATAAATAATAGTGTAATAATCAGATTAAAAGTTCATTTTAAGGAACATGCTTTCAAAAGTAACATCTCCCCTTATCTACACTAATTCTCATCCATTAAATGTGTATTTGTCAAGTCATCGCTTTGCACTATCCAGAAAACTGGGTGTAACCAAGACTGGAAGGGTTAACAGCGAGAGCCAATAATTATTGGAATTCGCAGAAAACAATGGATGAAAACAATGATTTTTTTTCCCTTCTCTGGCCAGAGGCTGTCATGTCTTCTGCCTTCCTCACCACAGACTGTGTGGACTCCAGTCTTTTGTCATGTTAAGGGTTTCTCTCCTTAAAATGTGAAAAATCAGCTACGCCTTAATGCTGCATTCTCAAAACATTATTCTTAAGTTCAGCCCCCTGAATGCAGGAAGAAAAAAAAACGGTTTCTTTAGGCAGTTTACAATCATCAACTTGTTTTGAAAGCTTCCACGTAACAGAAATTGCATTTTAATAAATTATTCTCGCACTTGTTTCATTGCCATTTTATATACGCTGATACATTATAAATCTTGAAGAACGTTTGTGTACGTTACCATAATAGAACACGTATATAACGGTAATGGATGCATTATAATCGTGCAGTAAGATACAGCGCAGACAGGCAATGTTTGTGTACGTTACCATTATAGAACATGTATATAACAGTAATGGATACATTATAATCGTGCAGTAAGATACAGCGCAGACAGAGAACTTTTTGTACGTTACGATTATGGAACTTGCATATAACGGTAACGGATGCATTATAATCGTGCAGTAATATACAGCGCAGACAGAGAACATTTGTGTACGTTACCATTATAGAACCTGTATATAAAATGGTAATGGATACATTGTAATCGTGCAGTAAGATACAGCGCAGACAGAGAACTTTTTGTACGTTACGATTATGGAACTTGTATATAACGGTAACGGATGCATTATAATCGTGCAGTAATATACAGCGCAGACAGAGAACATTTGTGTACGTTACCATTATAGAACCTGTATATAAAACGGTAATGGATACATTGTAATCGTGCAGTAAGATACAGCGCAGACAGAGAACTTTTTGTACGTTACGATTATGGAACTTGTATATAACGGTAACGGATGCATTATAATCGTGCAGTAATATACAGCGCAGACAGAGAACATTTGTGTACGTTACCATTATAGAACCTGTATATAAAACGGTAATGGATACATTGTAATCGTGCAGTAAGATACAGCGCAGACAGAGAACGTTTGTGTGCGTTACCATTATAGAACTTGTATATAACGTAATGGATACATTATAATCGTGCAGTAAGATACAGCGCAGACAGAGAACTTTTTGTACGTTACGATTATGGAACTTGTATATAACGGTAACGGATGCATTATAATCGTGCAGTAATATACAGCGCAGACAGAGAACATTTGTGTACGTTACCATTATAGAACCTGTATATAAAACGGTAATGGATACATTGTAATCGTGCAGTAAGATACAGCGCAGACAGAGAACTTTTTGTATGTTACGATTATGGAACTTGTATATAACGGTAACGGATGCATTATAATCGTGCAGTAATATACAGCGCAGACAGAGAACATTTGTGTACGTTACCATTATAGAACCTGTATATAAAACGGTAATGGATACATTGTAATCGTGCAGTAAGATACAGCGCAGACAGAGAACGTTTGTGTACGTTACCATTATAGAACTTGTATATAATGGTAATGGATACATTATAATCATGCAGTAATATACAGCGCAGACAGAGAACGTGTGTGTGTACGTTACCATTATAGAACATGTATATAACGGTAATGGATACATTATAATCGTGCAGTAAGATATAGTGCAGACACAGAACGTTTGTGTACGTTACCATTATAGAACTTGTATATAACGGTAATGGATACATTATAATCGTGCAGTAAAATACAGCACAGACAGAGAGCGTTTGTGTACGTTACCATTATAGAACATGCATATAACGGTAATGGATACATTGTAATCGTGCAGTAAGATACAGCGCAGACAGAGAATGTTTGTGTACGTTACGATTATGGAACTTGTATATAACGGTAACGGATGCATTATAAACGTGCAGTAATATACAGCGCAGACAGAGAACGTTTGTGTATGTTCCGATTATGGAACTTGTATATAACGATAACGGATACATTATGATCGTTCAGTAATCGTGCGTTTAATGTGCAAATTTCACAAGCAGCGATGGCATTACTCTCAGCCCCTACTAAAAAGCCACAGCACCAATTATTCTCTATGGCAAAAACTAAGTCTGCTACCGGCTAAGCCTCCAAATGGTCTAATTGGTAACGTGTGGGTGATCTTGATGTTGGTGAAGTGGCAGGATTGTTCGTTTCCCTTTCAGAAACACAGGGCTGGGCTGGTGTAGCTAATTATTGGTGCTGCTTTGAAAGCTTTACACCATGCGATTTGTAACGCTCGAGGTGGACATTTACACTACGCACTAGCAAATCGAATACATTTTCAGAAGGAATTACAAGCGGATATCTATTTCTTGCTTACGCTGGTTTTTATCTGCACTAATATATCTTAACCAAAACCGTCTGGCCTCTCAATCCTAATGGCTGCATTCTAAACTGGAAAATGGTGACGTGAAAAACACTAATAATTTTACTATCATATTAATAATAATATTAAACAAACAGAGGGAAATATTTCTTAACTCTTATCTCCGATTCATGCTTCGAAGTAAGGGGGAGGTTAAAATTCTCTAGCGCCATTTGTAATTTGTGCCTAAAACTCTCCTTCTAAGTACTTGTGGAACATTTTGGGTCTTTATAAATTATATGAGCGTATTTTTATCCATTCAGCTCTATATTGGAATGTTTAGGGTTAGAATGTTTGTATGTACAGTAATGTTTATCTGTATAAGGAAGGAGAAAAAGGTAGTGCCACAGAGATAATATATAAAATGAAATATAAGCAAGTAGTAATATAGAAATAAACAATAAAAAAATAACACTATATATATAAAGAACAGTCCAAAAAGAGTCCAGTAAACCCTTAGGATGAGAGAACAATCCCAGTTCTATCTGAGGTAGAGACGTCTATGGAGTAGTGGGATTGAGGGGTTCGTGGGATCTGTATGAAAGAGAAAGGAAAATCTAAAAGTGCAATAAAACCCAAATAGGTAGCAGCCAATAAAAGAGGTCTATATGGTCCTACTCACGTTTTTGAGAGCCAAAAACTAGCTCTAGTATAAACCGCGTACAGTGATATAATCCCCACTTATGGGATACATGAGGGAGTGTTGTAAGTAGAAATCTCGTCAGATGGGGACCATGCGTAATATAAAAAATAACAATCGTGCTCACTGTGATAAAACCAGGAGAGTGTATAATATACCAAATGCTTACTCACAATGTAGCTCTACTACAAGTTACGCTCCACAGTGAATAAACCTCAATAACTGTAACATTAACTCTGCAAGCTGTCTGTACTTAATAAATAAATCCCGTAGAAAACCAACGCATCTTACTAACTGCAAACAGAAAATACGTTTATAATAAAAACTGCGTTACCGACAGGAGTTTCCCTTTCACTTCCTTACAAGTGACAGTTTGAGTGACATTTTTTGTTATCATCTGTCAGATTTTTTAATTGTACTAAACAAACAATTAGGCCAAGTTTGAAATTCTTCTAAGCATCACCTCTGACTATTATGGGAATAATCTGAAATTTTGCCTCTTATTAAGCGTTGTCATTAACACAATATAAAGTCATATTCTCTGTATTTATTATTAGAATCCAGAGACTCCATTCACGCTCTAATTCCTGTAACGAATGGGGAATAACGAGCGGGTCTGCATGTGATTAGTGGGAGTTACGCTGATCATTGGTACCTGCTGCCATAGATGACTTTAACTCCCACTAACTCTCACGCAGCACTTGGATAATATTTGAAGGAATGTCCTTAATGTGTTTAGATTTCAGTAACCACTCACATTTGGCAATATTATCGTTACATGTGAATATACACACAAGGTGTTCTAGTCGTTATATATAAATTCCCATTGAACTTGTAGTTACTAAGCTCAGAATTCTCTCACTCTCGTGAGGTTAGAAACCTTTTTTTTGTCTATTGGCCAGTAACTATCTTTAGTTAGCGAGGTAATTGCATTTAATTAACTTGCACCTGGACTAAACAAAGAGAATGACATTTACACCTCAATAGATCTTCACAGGCAAAGTGATTAACAGATCAGCCAAGGAAGGACGAACGGCATGCAAACTGGGCGAGGATGTCCAGAGACCGGCCATACCTGAAAAATCCCAGGACAGCCTTCAATACTTCTTCACAAAACACATTTCACAAAGAAGTCAGTAAGAAATAATAAAAAGACAGAATGCTTTAATAAAGTGTTGACTGTTGGGAATTCAAAGTAAATTCAGTCAGTTTCACATTTTAGGCTTAATGCCATTGCCCGTTGAGATACAGCACCCGCTTCCTTAGTACTCCAGTGAGGTAGAGCACTGAATGTATGGGGAGTCTCCAATAACTAGCAGGACAGACGCAATGTAGTGTCCGATCTGTGGGTAGAACCAGCGGCAGAACCATCTCCGGTGCAGCCAGTAGGCCACACTGGTGCAGACACGCTGTGGGGGGCATATCGATTAGCCAATGCACTTGGGGCCACCCGAGGAGTATTGCTGAACAGCGCAACCGGCCAGCTGGTAGGAAGTAAGCGCAGGTCATGTTCTACCACATACAGTGGGGAGAAAGATAGAGACCACTTCAGCTCATTGAGAGTCCCACTCCCTTTAACCCCGCAAGTTTAATTATTGTAGTTTTTTCTGAAACTGCAATAATTATCTTGAGGGGTTAACTCTTTCCAGGTGGTTAGGAAACCAAAAGTCGCCTAACTGATGCTGTGCAGGAGGACATCCAGGGTCTGCTAAATCCTCATAGGAAATAATTGATACAAAATGCTTTCCTATGGGGAAGCCCAATGCAAGCGCGGAGGAGAAGCCTGACCCATCGCTGAGGGACATCGGCACTGATTCAGGTAAGTGACTGAAGGCGTTTTAACCCTTTCAGTGCCGAGTGTGGGGGGAGGGAGGAGAGACCAAGAGAGACCAAGAGGGAGGGGGGCACTCTAGTGAACTATAGTGCCAGGAAAACTTTCATGGTGGGGCAAATTTAGATTAGGGGGGTGCCCAGGTTTAGTCATGCCTAGGGTAGCACAAAACCAAAATACACCACTGCATCTGTGTCAGTGTTTGTATGTGTCTGTGTATCTTTATGTGTGGTAGTTTCTGTGTCTGTGCATTTGCATGTGTGTTAGTGTGTGTATCTGTGTATCTGCATAAGTGTCTGGGGGAAGTGAATGAGGCAAATTTGAGGGGGGGTCCAAGGCAATTTTCGCACTGGGGCCTCGTGGTTCCTAGTTACGGCTCTGTACCTGTGTATGTGTCTGTGTAACTATGTGTGTCTGTGTGTCAGTATGTATGTGGCAGAGATTGTGTATATACGTGCATACATCCGAGCAAACAAACGCTACCACTGCAGTCAAACACCAATATTATATATACATTGTTTCATTCAAACACCAACACAACACACATTTAAAAGCCAACACTACATACAATCAAACCCCTGCATTCAATCGCAAATGCTACACATAAGTACAACACTGCATTCCAATGGTAACATTACATACAAATACTTCACTACAATGATACACACATACACATGCTACATTCAAACACACAAACACTTCTCACAAATACAACCCTTCAAGGATGGGCAACTGGTACATCACCAGCTGGCAATGCATTGTGGGACTTAAATGACACCCAGACTCTGTCACATCCACCCGTCATCCTGCCATACTCAGGCCCTCACCCTGTCACATTTGCACCACCCTCACCTTGTAATAATAATCCCACCTCTCATCCTATTGCAGTCACCTCTTACAATATAGTTATTATCATACACAGTCACCTCTCACATAAAACACAGCCTCCCCATAAACACAACAAAGTCCACCCACAACACAACACAAGCCCCACACACAGACGCTTGCAGACACACACACATTTACAAACAAGGATGCCCAGTCACGTACACAGGTACACAATGCCAGAGACACAGACACACTCAGTTAGAAATGCACGCACACACACACACACACACACACACTCTTAGGTAAATGTATACAGCCCCCCCCACCCTCCCCCTACTCATACAGCTTTCAGCCACCTCCACACACAACACTCAGTCACCACAGACACTCACACACACACCACTCACATAAACAGAGCCTAGGGCTCTAGGAGGGGGGCCCAATGTGGAATCCTGCCTGGGCCCCCTGAAAAAATTAAATCCAGCTCTGGGAATAAACTTTATACAGCACTATACAAACAGTAAGGATGTTAAGGAAACAATGACGTGTTAGCATCTAGTATTTTCTATTGTGTAAAATCATTAAAATAAAAGGTGTTTTAACGGTAGAAACATTTCTCCAAGACAGGTGTGGTTAGTAAATCCTGTCTCATTATTCAGTTAGTGTGAATTAAAACACTTTCTGTCACTTCGCAGAGTGAGAAGGCTTTTCATTGCAATCCTGACATACCTTGTGCGTTTCCTTCCTGTGATGGGCCGGCCCAGTACCGCTCTTTCTGAGTTTGTGCAATATAAAACCATGTTGTAATGTTATTATCTGTTCTGTGTGTGTTTTCAAGGCAAGTTTTAATTCAAAACGTACCAAAACTGCTTCAACAGAAAACTGTGTTTGTCAGCGTTAAATCATGGAGATCTAGTGTAGAAACAGATTAAATGCAATGTAATACTATAAATATGCTATATTCTTCAGAAGAGAAATATATGGGTTTTGGAATTGCTACATTTTTACTCTAAATAGTGAGATTTTGCAGCACTGTGAGAGTTTGATAAATTGTGCCAGCGAATGTACAAACATTACTGCGTTAAAGAGAATCTATTCTTCAACCTATCGCTCCTGTAAGTTTTCTTGTAATTGTCCTGTTTATAGTTAAATTCCCCCTCTTGTAATATTGTAAAGCGCTACGGAATCTGTTGGCGCCATATAAATGGCAATAATAATAATAATAATAATGATATTACAATACTATATTACGGTATAAACACAAACATAATTCAAAGAACACTCTAGGCACTATAACAACTTCAGCATGTACCTTGGTGTCCCCTCATTGTTAGTAATCAAACCGTTCTAGAATGTCATTTTAATTAGGACACGCCATGCGCCTCTCCCTGCCTCTACTACATCAAACAGAGAGCTGGAAGCTTCCATTCGCTCTCTGGAGCTAAGCCCTGCAGTGGATTATTCTCAGCCAATCAGTTTCCATCTCTCTGGCTGAGGTAGTGGAGGTGGGGAGTGGTACCTGGGAAACTCCAAGTAAGAAGTCAAACTGTTCTAAAACACTGCAGTGGTTATGGTGCATGGAACGTTTCTTTCATTGATATATAGAGTGACACACTTAAAGAAGTTCAGATTCATGTGAAAAAGCAGCGGCTAGCGTTCGAGTTCTGATATTTCCCACAAAGGTTAGCATTTAGTAGCATTCATGAGACTGGCATTAATTTCTTCATATCTGTGTGTTGTGATTGGCAGAGAACACCAAACTGTCAGTACGATTATCGAGAGCAATGCACAGTCTTCTCTTCATCTCTATTCATCGATGATAAGGCTTTTTTCTCTAAAATGCTGGATTTCCCGTAACTGTAAAAGGAAATAACCCCAAATTTAGGAAGACTCTGGGTATCTATCGTATAATGTGATCACCCTGAGTATAGAGATGGTGTGAGAGAGAGGGGCGCTAAATACCACTAGAAGCTTTTTCAAAAAATGCATAATTTGTTTCATCATTTCTATTCAGGAATGAAATGACTGGACGGGTATACCAGCACAAAGCTGTTTTGGATCACGTACATTGCTCCCACTGAAAGGCATGAGCACTGAGCTCGGCTGAGAGAGATTAGCATTTCCTTGTTCAGCAAAGAAGCAGAACTTGGGTGTTTTCTGTAAACGAGGGACATCCAGAGGGCGCATGTTTCTGGATTTGTGTTCATGTTTATCTTCATAAAGTCAAGTCACCAAAATACATCATTCACACTAACACCCTCATTCCAATGTTATATGTTTACAGAAACCGTCATGTCACATCGCCCAAATCTTGCAATTCACATACTTTTCCAAAGAATCTGTACAGACAATATCACAGTTTTGTATAAATTCCTGTCTTGCTTTATCGAACGAGGATTGAGTGACATGTCCGTTTCACAATGGAAGCCCCCCCAACAAACAAACTGGGGGGTACTTTTTACTAAAACAAGTTTCAACCCTTCACTAAGAAAGCGTATGTAAAATCTGACTGTTCAAAAGGTTCAAAAGGGAGAGTGTTAGTAAAGAGACTGTGTGTTAGGAAGAGTGCTATTTACACAGACTGATTTCTAAACACATTTATTGTAGTTTAAAGACACATTACTGGGAGTATTATTGCTGCGGAGCTCTGTTATACACTCAGACACATTACTGGGAGTATTATTGCTGTGGAGCTCTGTTATACACTCAGACACATTACTGGGAGTATTATTGCTGTGGAGCTCTGTTATACACTCAGACACATTACTGGGAGTATTATTGCTGTGGAGCTCTGTTATACACTCAGACACATTACTGGGAGTATTATTGCTGTGGAGCTCTGTTATACACTCAGACACATTACTGGGAGTATTATTACTGTGGAGCTCTGTTATACACTCAGACACATTACTGGGAGTATTATTACTGTGGAGCTCTGTTATACACTCAGACACATTACTGGGAGTATTATTGCTGTGGGGCTCTGTTATACACTCAGACACATTACTGGGAGTATTATTGCTGTGGAGCTCTGTTATACACTCACACACATTACTGGGAGTATTATTGCTGTGGAGCTCTGTTATACACTCAGACACATTACTGGGAGTATTATTGCTGTGGAGCTCTGTTATACACTCAGACACATTACTGGGAGTATTATTGCTGTGGAGCTCTGTTATACACTCAGACACATTACTGGGAGTATTATTGCTGTGGAGCTCTGTTATACACTCAGACACATTACTGGGAGTATTATTGCTGTGGGCTCTGTTATACACTCAGACACATTACTGGGAGTATTATTACTGTGGAGCTCTGTTATACACTCAGACACATTACTGGGAGTATTATTGCTGTGGAGCTCTGTTATACACTCAGACACATTACTGGGAGTATTATTGCTGTGGAGCTCTGTTATACACTCAGACACATTACTGGGAGTATTATTGCTGTGGAGCTCTGTTATACACTCACACACACATTACTGGGAGTATTATTGCTGTGGAGCTCTGTTATACACTCAGACACATTACTGGGAGTATTATTGCTGTGGAGCTCTGTTATGCACTCAGACACATTACTGGGAGTATTATTGCTGTGGGGCTCTGTTATGCACTCAGACACATTACTGGGAGTATTATTGCTGTGGGGCTCTGTTATGCACTCAGACACATTACTGGGAGTATTATTGCTGTGGGGCTCTGTTATGCACTCAGACACATTACTGGGAGTATTATTGCTGTGGAGTTCTGTTATACACTCAGACACATTACTGGGAGTATTATTGCTGCGTTATACACTCAGACACATTACTGGGAGTATTATTGCTGTGGAGCTCTGTTATGCACTCAGACACATTACTGGGAGTATTATTGCTGCGGAGCTCTGTTATACACTCAGACACATTACTGGGAGTATTATTGCTGTGGAGCTCTGTTATACACTCAGACACGTTACTGGGAGTATTATTGCTGTGGAGCTCTGTTATACACTCAGACACATTACTGAGAGTATTATTGCTGCGGAGCTCTGTTATACACTCGGACACATTACTGGGAGTATTTTTGCTATGTAGCTCTGTTATACACTCAGACACATTACTGGGAGTATTATTGCTGTGGAGCTCTGTTATACATCCAGACACATTACTGGGAGTATTATTGCTGTGGAGCTCTGTTATACACAGACACATTACTGGGAGTATTATTGCTGTGGAGTTCTTCTCAGACAGTGTAATAGTTCTATTATACTATCATTCTATTATTATTCTATCGAACACATTACTGGGAGATATTATTACTGTGGAACTCTGTTATACACTCAGACACATTACTGGGAGTATTATTGCTGTGGAGCTCTGTTATATACTCAGACACATTACTGGGAGTATTATTACTGTGGAACTCTGTTATATACGCAGACAAGTTACTAGGAATATTATTGCTGTGGAGCTCTGTTATGCCCTCAGACACATTACTGGGAGTATTATTGCTGTGGAGCTCTGTTATACACTCAGACACATTACTGGGGGTATTATTGCTGTGGAGCTCTGTTATACCCAGACACATTACGGGGAGTATTATTGCTGTGGAGCTCTGTTATACACCCAGACACATTTATTACAGAGTGTATTACTGTGGAGCTCTGTAATACACTCAGACACATTACTGGAGTATTATTGCTGTGGAGCTCTGTTATACACTCAGACACATTACTGGGAGTATTATTGCTGTGGAGCTCTGTTATACACTCAGACACATTACTGGGAGTATTGCTGTGGAGCTCTGTTATACACTCAGACACATTACTGGGAGTATTATTACTGTGGAGCTCTGTTATACACTCAGGCACATTACTGGGAGTATTATTGCTGGGGGGCTCTGTTATACACTCAGACACATTACTGGGAGTATTATTGCTGGGGGGCTCTGTTATACACTCAGGCACATTACTGGGAGTATTATTGCTGCGTTATACACTCATTACTGGAGTATTATTGCTGTTGGAGCTCTGTTATACACTCAGACACATTACTGGGAGTATTATTGCTGTGGAGCTCTGTTATACACTCAAACACATTACTGGGAGTATTATAGCTGTGGAGTTCTGTTATACACTCAGACACATTACTGGAAATATTATTGCTGTGGAGCTCTGTTATACACTCAGACACATTACTGGGAGTATTATTGCTGTGGAGCTCTGTTATGCGCTCAGACACATTACTGGGAGTATTATTGCTGTGGAGCTCTGTTATACGCTCAGACACATTACTGGGAGTATTATTGCTGTGGAGCTCTGTTATACCACTCAGACACCTTACTGGGAGTGTTATTGCTGTGGGGCTCTGTTATACACTCAGACACATTACTGGGAGTATTATTGCTGTGGAGCTCTGTTATACACTCAGACACATTACTGGGGGTATTATTGCTGTGGAGCTCTGTTATACACTCAGACACATTACTGGGGGTATTATTGCTGTGGAGCTCTGTTATACACTCAGACACATTACTGGGAGTATTATTGCTGTGGAGCTCTGTTATACAGTCAGACACATTACTGGGAGTATTATTGCTGTGGAGCTCTGTTATACACTCAGACACATTACTGGGAGTATTATTGCTGTGGAGCTCTGTTATACACTCGGACACATTACTGGGAGTATTATTGCTGTGGAGCTCTGTTATACACTCAGACACATTACTATTATTGCTGTGGAGCTCTGTTATACACTCAGACACATTACTGGGAGTATTATTGCTGTGGAGCCCTGTGATACACTCAGACACATTACTGGGAGTATTATTGCTGTGGAGCTCTGTTATACACTCAGACACATTACTGGGAGTATTATTGCTGTGGAGCTCCGTTATACAACCAGACACATTACTGGGAGTATTATTACTGTGGAGCTCTGTTATACACTCAGACACATTACTGGGAGTATTATTGCTGTGGAGCTCTGGTATACACTCAGACACATTACTGGGAGTATTATTGCTGTGGGGCTCTGGTATACACTCAGACACATTACTGGGAGTATTATTGCTGTGGAGCTCTGTTATACACTCAGACACATTACTGGGAGTATTATTGTTGTGGAGCTCTGTTATACACTCAGACACATTACTGGGAGTATTATTGCTGTGGAGCTCTGTTATGCACTCAGACATACCAACAATATGGAGCTCCTAGAAAAGAGGGCATTGGGAGAGAAAAGAGGGACAGAGGGAATTGGGCCCAAACTGGGACTATATTCCAAAATAGTGTGACTTGGCTGGTATTTGATTAGGGTTGCCCTCACTACACACCGTGTTTTATGTTTTTTAATCTATGGTGTGACCACTCACTTCAAAGTATGCAAAATCTGTATTTACTTAATATTTTGATTAAAATAACAACAGTCTATGTGCACACACACAAACACATGTACACTATACACACACATACACACAATATACACTTTGCACACAAACAGACACTACAAACACTATATACACACACACACACTATAAATACACATTACACAAACAAACACACACTATAAACACACACTACATGCACTATACACACATACACAAACACACACACTATAAAAAACAAACACTATACACACACTAAAACACACTATGAACACAAACACACACTATAAACACAAAAACAAATAATAAATCCACATAATAAACACACTATAAACACAAACACACATCAGTAACACACTTTAAACACATACACACACACATACACACTATAAACACAAACATGTACTATAAACACACATCTCTTTTCAGCTAAGTAGGAGAAATGTTTGTAAATAGTTGATGGTTTTAGCTTTTGAAGCTGAATTTCTCATTGGATAATAGACACAAAAGCGGCTAATAGATGAC
>OW240917.1:260540532-260569069 GCA_933207985.1 Pelobates cultripes
CAATAGTCAACGTCATGACGTCATCATCGGCGCGGACCGCCAGAAACCGCAATTCCAGACCTTTTGGGGGCGTGGTCATCAATTAAGGTGACAAGGCACTTAAAGGAATCCTGTGCTACTACTCATTGCCCTGTCGTGGTTCTAGCTTGCTAGTCACTCAGCGCGTTCCTCTCATTGTGTTATTCGGTTTTGACCTGGCTAGTATTTTCGTCTTGCTTCTCTCTCCTCTCCTTAGACTCGGCTTGTTCCTCGCTTACCTGTCCTCCGGCTCCCTCGACCTCGGCTTGTCTTTTGACCATTCTTGTCTTGTCTAAACGTTAGTCCGGCCATTCTAAGGTCCGGTATACGTACCTCTTTCTGTCCGCACTCTGCGTATTGGATCCCTGTCACGATCCTGACACCCATGCAGACAGACACTGACCCATACAGACTGACATGCACAAACACAAATTCTTCACAAAAACACATTGTGATGTCCCGTTGACACACTTACCTTTCTTCATATTTGACTGCTTTTCATGTGTTCCTGGCAGCTTCCCTGCGCCTGGCCGCCTTCACTCCGTCTCACCCCTGCTTTGCTCCCGCCCACTTGTCCCTACGTACAGGGCAAGGGGCGGGAGTGAGAAATTGAAGCGCCCTCCCACTGTTGTGACAATGGGAGCCCTTGTGGGGGGCCTGGTTGAGCAGGCTGAAGTGGATGCCGCTGGACCAGTGTTAAACCAGGTGCTAGTCAGCAGCCATGTAAGTACTCCCTAGCGCCCAATAACATGACCGGCAGCACAATTTGTATAATTATTCATAGAGGGGCGGCCAAATGAGCAGAGCAGTAAAGCTCCTGCCGACACCCTACTTTAAGCAGCACCCTAGGTGGCCGACTGGTTGGCCTATAGGAAGCGATGGCCCTGATTGCATAATAAAGGGACAGGTCTAGCCAAGAGATAGTGCCAGCCTGCTATGTGTGTAGCCTCTCACACTGGGAACACTCCGTGGTCGGAGTGCTAATGAAGAACTCAGAGCTTTGGCTTAAATCCATAGGCATGCGCACGTGGTGTGCCTGGTGTGCCTGGGCACACCCTAATCCCCATGGCACACCTATGGAGTGAGACCGGCAGGGGAGTTCTCAGCTATCCGATCGCCGGCACTGCTCTAAGCCTCCATGGGCCAGTGGGGAAATCAAAGATCTCCCTCACTGGCCCACATGCAGGGAGGGAGGCAGGAGAGGACCCGGGGAGCTCTAGCCAGCAGCTCCACCGGGTTCCTCTCGCGAGATCTGAGCGTTGCCCGCAGGCTAGAGTTCACTCTCCACTGGACCACCAGGGAAGGCCCCCCTCCCTACATAAAGAAAGAAGGGAGGGGGGATATTAAGTAATCTGCCCCCACCTCCACTGGACCAACAGGGAAGGCAGCAGCACGGTCCCACCTTCCTACAAAAGGTAAGAAGGGAGGGGGGATATTTATTAACTAATCTGCCCCCACCTCCACCCCCCACAAATCACCCAAACATACAGCACACAGCACCCACACACAAACAGCACTCTCACACACACAGCACCCTCACACACACACACACACACACACAATACACTAACAGCACTCTCACAAACACACAGCACACTACCAGCACCCTAACAAACACACACAGCACTCTCACACACACAGCACACAAACAGCACACTCACACACAAACAGCACCCTCAAACACAGCACACAACACCCACACACAGCACCCTCACACAGCACACGGCACCCTCACACAGCACACGGCACCCTCACACAACACACACATAGCACCTTCACACAGCACACTAACAGGACCCTAAGAGACACACAAACAGCACACTCCACACAAACAGCACCCTCACACACAGCACCTTAACCATACCCTCACAAACACACAACACCCACACACAGCACCCTCACACACACACAGCACCCTCACACAGCACACGGCACCCACACACAGCACAAACACAGCACACTAACAAACACACAAACAGCACACTACCAGTACCCTCACACACAGCACACAAACAGCACCCTCACACAGCACTGTATGACTGTATGTATGTGTGTGTGTATATATATATATATATATATATATATATATATATATATATATATATATATACATACATACATACATACATACACACACACACACACACACACACATACATATACCCTAATGCAATAGGCTGCGCACGCCTATGCTTAAATCGTTTACTCGGCATCTCTGTGATAATTGCTGCTTTATGTTTAGAACAGACTGCACTATAAATGGGCTATTTCTAGCAAAAGCATCCATGAACACACACACATATATATATGTTCATGGATGTGAAAGCAGTAGTAGTCCCAGTTGTGATAGGAGCACTCAGGGCTGTGACTACCAAATTGGTTTCAGCAGATTCCAGATGGGACATCTGAGATTGCTCCAGAAGAGTGCAGTTCTTGGAACAGCTAAGATACTGCTCAAAACCCTCAGACTCCCAGGACCCTGGTAGAGGACCCGAGCATGAGGAATACACAAAATATCAGGGTGAGGAAGATGGGGTACATTGACGTTGTGGCAGGCTTATGCAATGTATGATCATATAATGTAACTAAACCCCCATTATTTTTGCCTAGATTAGGTGTTTTTAAAAAAACAAATTAAATCTTTCAACATTGAAGTTGCTGTTTAGTGGATAGGTGAGTGCGCTGGATCTTGTGTATTGTAATATTTGGCCCCCAGCAGCACCCCCATTTATGCATGTTAAGGTGAGTGCAGCCAACCCCCTCTTGTTTTATATATATTTGGGAGTCTAGCCAGCTCCTTGGTTTTGCACCCCTCCCTGTCACAGGTGCCTCATCCCAGGGCCCTATTCAGCCTTGTACTGCAGAGAGCCCCAGATGGAATTTCTTTCCCCAAGTAGGTTAATCTCATAAGAGCAGACATTAGGCTGTTAGTGTAGGACCTGCCAAAGATGGGGTACATTGACGTTGTGGCAGGTTTATGCAATGTATGATCATATAATGTAACTAAACCCCCATTATTTTTGCCTAGATTAGGTGTTTTTAAAAAAAACTAATAAAATCTTTCAACATTGAAGTTGCTGTTTAGTGGATAGGTGAGTGCGCTGGATCTTGTGTATTATATATATATATATATATATATATATATATATATATATTTGTGGTCAGGGCCATTTCAGTAAAGTATGAAATAGCTAGTGAGTATACTTATCAATAATAATAAAAAGTCGGTAGAGGTGTGCCGAAACCGACGTGTGTGGTAGACCTGTAAATAAATGGGTAAAAAGGAATACCCATGTAGTGTTATCAAAGATATTAATTACGAAAACACAAGATCTGGAGTTAGCGTATAATGTAATTGCCCACCTGTGGGCCGAAATTGAGTCGTAGTGGATTGCTCGCAGAGGGTCGTATGTAATGTGAGAGTGATGGCCTAGTGAGGGCCACTTGTAGAGGCCTGCTGTGGTAGGTTGTGACAAAATTGCAACCTTACGTCACAATTGAAATTCCTATGCCGTATGTAATAGACCAAATGAGGGGCTGTCATTATGCTATAGTGGATAGCCCTTTGAGAGTGTGGTTGTGAAGAAATTGGCCGTGATATGATAATACCATTGCGGTTGCGATCCTGGTATACAGGTTGGCATTGCTCGTGCCACTTGTGCTTTCCCCCGTGTCTGATTTGTTAGTATTGGCTTGCCTTAGCCGGAATAGTTCTGCTTTGCGGGCAGTAGCTGTAAAGGGGAAGTTGCCCTGCTTAATTTGGCCGTGATTCGTGGGATGGTCCATGATCTAATTGAAGATGACTGCCGGAGTCTCCTTTTTTGTGTAGGGGTGGCAGACCTAGTTGGCGGACTTGGGATAGAAATGTCATCTCCTTCTTTTGGAACTCGGGACATACTGAAATTATATTTGTAGGAATCGTGAGTTCCTCTTGAGGATGTAAACAGTTGTTTTAATTAGTGCCGAAGTGGCAAAACAATTTGTTAGCCTGGTGACAGGTGAGTCCCTACTAGTTGCCAAGTGGCCGGGTCGTCTCTCTCTATGGTTGGCGCGAGGGGGTGATCTGTTGGATATGGGCTTACAAGGGATGAGTCTTTGATCTGCGGAGGGGGTGTGACGAGTGACTCCCTTGCTATGCAACATGTCTAGCTATGATTTGGCCCATGGGGGTTGTTACCTCTTTCGTGGAGGATGGGTGTTGGCCTCGCAGGACCTCTATCTCTAAGGCATAAGGTGCATGGGAGAAATACCTAGGTGGCCATACCCACTCGTTTCTATGGAATTGGGTCTTTATACTAAGTCAGTGTTTAAGGAACCGGGAGCAAAGTGTCTGTATGAACAATGTATACTCGGTGTTTAGTAGTATTCTGAGATTCTGCTAAGGGGGAGGCCTAACCCAGATGATAAATGACAAATGGAAGGCCTTGGGTACATATGAGTTTGTACTGACATGCCGCTGCTGAAAGTCCACCACGCTCGTATTGGTTGCGTATACAATGGACGCCTACCAATACCTTTGATGATGTAAGAATTGTTCTGGTAAGTCACATATACTGTAGGATCTAATGAGCCAAGTCTGTCTAAGCTTGGCATGTGGGGTCTGTAATATATGTAAGTTATGGTAGTATAGTAGATGTCTGCTCGGTACTGTTGATACCCAGCGAACCTTATGTGTTTGTGCACTTGGTGCCATATGAACCTGAGTAATGAAAACGTATGATTTCTAACGTATCGTGCGCATATTAATGTGAGAAAACATAATATGTCTGACTTGTCTAGGTATCTGAATCCTGTAAGCAGATCCAGAGATCAAATGACAAATACTGAGTTTAACATAAACTGTTGCATGTCCCCCATGTAAGATTTGAGAACTAGTGCTTGATACCCAATGCATATACCAGTTATGTGACTTGAGAAATGTATGTGACATGCATCGGCTACAGTAATGCGCCAAATACAGTAATGCCTAAGATACATTTATTATATGACAGAGGCTATGTGCATCAAGGTGCTGCCTTTAAACTGGTAACCCTTGTGGGTTGTGTGGGGTTGTTAATCAATTGTTTGAAACTTAACTGGCAGAGTATTTGAGTAACGAGACCGTACAGCCCGATTATGTTTTAAATACCACTGAAGATGTTCTGAACAACCTGATCCTTAAATTACCCTAAAACACTGGATCTATGCAGGCCCGGACTGGCCATCGGGCACACCGGGCAAATGCCCGGTGGGCCGCGGTGTCCGTGGGGCCGAGGCCGGCAGGGGAGGTCCCAGGATCTCCCCTGCCGGTCTATGCAGGGCCGGCACTATCCGAGCGCCGGCCCCGCTGTCTTCCATGGAGGGCCAGTGGGGAGATCAAAGATCTCCCTCACCGGCCCATTTAAATAGACCTGCGGCTGGGGAGGGAGGGAGAGGACCCGGCGGAGCTCTGTCTTGCAGCTCCGCCGGGTTTCTCTTGCGAGATCCGGAGCGTTGCCATGGCAACGCCCCGATCTCGCGAGAGAGTTCACTCACCACTGGACCACCAGGGATGGTGTGCGAGTGCCGGTGCCCCCCCTCCCAGCTACCACGTGCCTGTCCCCCCCTCCCAGGCTAAAGGTAAGAAGGGAGGGGGGGGGTTTAGTTTTTTTTTTGCTTAGTTTTTATTTTATTTTTTTATATATTTACCCCCACTTAATTTTTTATTTGTTTATTTACCCCCCAACACACAACATTTATACACAGCACTATCACACTCAGCATTCTCAGCACTCACACAACACTCTCACACACATCACACCCAGCACTCTCACACCCAGCACTCTCACACCCAGCACTCTCACACACATCACACTCAGCACTCTCACACACTCTCACACTCAGCACTCTCACACTCAGCACTCTCACACACATCATAGCACTCTCACACTCAGCACTCTCACACACATCATAGCACTTCACACACATCATAGCACTTTCACACACATCATAGCACTTTCACACACATCATAGCACTTTCACACACAGCACTCTCACACACATCATAGCACTCTCACACACAGCACTTTCACACACATCATAGCACTCTCACACACAGCACTTTCACACTCAGCACTCACACACATCACACGCAGCACTCTCACACACAGCACTATCACACCCAGCACTCACAACACACAACACTCACACACAGCACTCTCACACACAGCGCAGCACTCTCACACATCATAGCACTCTCACACACATCACACGCAGCACTCTCACACACATCATAGCACTCTCACACACAGCACTCTCACACACATCATACACAGCAATCTCACACATCGCAGCACTCTCACACACATCATAGCACTCTCACACACAGCACTCTCACACACATCATACACAGCAATCTCACACATCGCAGCACTCTCACACACATCATAGCACTCTCACACACATCATAGCACTCTCACACACATCATAGCACTCTCACACACATCATACACAGCAATCTCACACATCGCAGCACTCTCACACACATCATAGCACTTTCACACACAGCACTTTCACACTCAGCACTCTCACACACATCACACAACACTCTCACACACAGCACTCAGCACTCAGGCACATCACTCTCACACACATCACACTCAGCACTCACACACATCATACACAGCACCATCACACTCAACACTCATACACAGCACTATCACACTTAGCACTCACACACATAACACACAACACTCACACACAGCACTCTCACACATCACTCTCACACACATCACACATCATACACAGCACTATCACACTCAGCACTCACACACATCACACACACAACACTCTCACACACATCATACACAGCACCCTCACACACACAGCACCCTCACACACATCACACCCCACACACACATACTGCACCCCTCACATACACACACAACCCCCCAATACACTGCATCACACACATACACAATACTTCCAAACATATTTATATAAACTATACACATACACACAACACCCCTCACACACACACTGCACCCCTAAACACATTACATTCCAGACACACACTAGATCCTTTAGCCAACTCTGGATCATATACACACACACACTCTGGATCCCCTATATGCACACTAGATTCCTTGTAAGCAAACACATACCACATTCCCTGAACACACACTCTCTACAAACACTAAATCACCTATACACACACACACTATAGCCTGTATGCACACACTTGCTACATCCCCTATACACACATTCTCTACAGCCCCTAGCCACATATGCATTACATTACACCACAAACACAACACGACTAAAACAGACCTTATTACACAATACCACACCATGACCAGCTCACTCTGCACAAACGTAATACCACAAACAGGCTCGAAACACATGCACAATACTCTTTCCTGGCCCTTTTATCTCCTGGTATCCATTTATAGAGACACCAGAGACAAGTTGCAAGGAAACAGTGCAAGCATGTTATTAAATTTGCTTGCACTGTGCAGAACAAATACAGGACTTTTTTCTCATGCTAGAGCTCTTCAGCAGAGCTCTGTGCATGGTCTGCCCTGGAAGAGCATTGAACCAACATGCTCACTTTGAGAGGGGGCGTGTTTGTCATGAGTGATGACAAAACACACCCTCTCTGCCCCGCCCCCTTCTTAGTGGGCCGCTGTGATAAAAAAATGCCCGGGCCGAATTTTTTTCCCAGTCAGGCCCTGTCTTATGTAAATTATGAACCATATAAGACCACATGTGTGATGGTATCAGGTGTGAAAACTCAGGACTGTTTTGAGACAGCAGGATGACTGATGCAGACAAAAGTTATACCGTACTTTCCCTTGACAAGGAGAAAAAAAAAAAAAAAATTAATAAATATCATATCTAACTTTACAACAATTGTGCCCCATGTATGTAAAACATAATTCATTCTTAGTAACAAATTGTGTGGGAACGCTGTTACCCTGATAGGTTTGTTGTAACTTACTTTATGTGGCCTTGTGTGGCTGTGCGTGATGGGATTGAGCTGCCCTTGCTCTTTCCGGCTGTTGCAGCGCTGTGGTGAGATCTCACTTTACGGCTGGAATAGACTGACGCCGGCCGTGGAGGAATAGACTGACGTCGGCCGAGGAGGAGGGGAAGACCAGGGGAAGCCGGCCAGAGACTCCCCCTAGAGTTCCCGGCACTGGGGCTTTGGCGGCAGCCGGTGAAGCCGGTATGTTGATCCCCTCCGTGCTCCTGTTGATTGCAGGGTGGCTTGCATGCAAGCACTCTCCGTGCCCCGATGACACCGTGGGGGGGGAGGGTACTGAGCCATGCCGGGGTCTCCAGTGGGCAGTGTGCCACCCACCGTGTGACACCGACGGTGCACCAGTGCACCCACTGTTAAATGCGGGGGCTGCTGCAGCCCCGCTAGCAGTGAACACCGCCTACCCCCATGACACATGTAAGTCCGTGGGGGGTCTGCAGTATATCAGCGGTATGACACAGACAGTGTACAACTGTACCCGTCTGCAAACTCACGATTAGAGCTGGAAAACGTTGCATCGTTAGTGAAGAGGCCCACATGCTGGAAACCCGAAAGTAACATCCAAAGTATGTCTGGACGAGTAGGCAAGTTAGGTAGGAGGGGGAGTCCCTTTTAAAGTGACATAGCCCCTCCCACAACTTCAGGCCCCACCTATATATATATGGAATTGCCTAAGTCCAGATGGGAGATAGCACTAAGGGTAGTTGAGAATGATTAGGCTTCGATCCTGTAACGGACTGTTTTGCCCAAAAGAGGTTAAAAACCATTTACGCAATATTCCCCTTTTTCAGCTGCACAGACAGCTACTGCAAGCACCAATCTCCTGAACTGCAAACCCACGAATTCACCAACTCCCGAACTGCAACCAAGGGAATACTCGAAACTCCCGAACTGGAGACACACGAATAGCTGCTAGCAGACGAACAGGAAAAGCCCCCAAGCAGCTTACACTCCTGGCAATCAGTCTCTAACAGCATACAGTAAATCCTCCCCCAATAATGAGACGACACTTCACTTTGAGGGTTAAGCAGGAACTCATTTACTGGGGCTAACTGCCCGGCTTTTATGCAGGTCTCCCACCTGGTGTACACTCCCCTAGGGGACCAAATGGGAGACTGGGACACAAAGGGTAAAAGGACCAATCACAGACTTACACATTTCAACCATCCCACAATGCATCACAATCCCTCCTCTCTGCCCTGGAGATAATTTGGGAAGCAATTCAATTATCTCCAAAGACAGAGGCCAAACTCCATTAACCACATGGCAGAAAACAAACAGTAAAAGACATAAAATTATCTACAGTTACATTCAGTACATAAAACATATCCGTTCTACATATCCCCAGATAGCTCAGGTCTGAGCGCACATTATTAAGCGAATGGCGCTCAGACCACACGAATACAGTTTAATCGCCATGGAGCCAAAGTCTTTACACAGTCAGTTTCATGCGAATGGGCTCCATGGGATTCCTATCTGGGGCACAACACACTCAAACAAAACTACCGAACACCGGGCCGTTCGTGCACTTTCACCGAACAAGAAGGGAGGTCGGCGGCTTCAGCGGTGTTCGCGCAAAACTGTGTCCGATTTCAGTTCCATGAATTAAGTGTCGAACACCGCTGTGCATTCGCATGTTTAAAATGGCCGCGACCTCGTGTTCGTGATACGAATGGCGGCCACCCAGCATTCGTCAATTAAGCTGCGGTTAACCGCAGCTTCAGGGAGGCTAATTGCCGGCACACTCCAGCTCCCAGGTGGTCTATTCATTCGTGCGGTTGTTCGGTAGATTGTATCTACCAAACACCCGGCAGAAAAGCACGAATAAGTCTTTTAACATGGGGCCATAGTCCAAAGGCAGCAGACGAGCAACTAGGCTTCTCCAGTGTACAGTGGCGAGGTTGGTTTTGCCAAAGATCCTGTGGGACATTCAGATCCAGACAGACAAGCCAGATTGGTTGGCAGTACTTGCTTGTCTGTCTGGATCTGAAAGTCCCACAGGATCAAAACCTAATCATTCTCAACTACCCTTAGTGCTATCTCCCATCTGGACTTAGGCAGGTCCAGTCCCTATTGTGCACATATATTTAACCAGAGGCTTTTCTGCTTTCAATATAATATATACATACACACTACCATGCAAACGTTTTAGGTAAACTGAACATTCTTTCGAGGATAGAAATGTTAATAGTTTATTTTGATCAATTAACAAACTGCAAAGTGAGTGTGCGTGCTTGTGACCACCCTTATCCTAATTGCAGGTGGTTAATAACAGTGTTTTTTAATTAATCTGTTTAAACGTTTAACAAAAGCTTCATTGCAAACAGTGAAGCTTGTTAACACAGGCACACCCAGTCTCCATAAATAAATTCTGACAGCCAATCCTATTTGGTATTTGGTAGGGCAGCAATTTGCGGCATGTTCATACCATAATCTTGTAAGTGATGGCATATGTTTCATATCGTCATAGCAACCACCATTAATTACCTACTAATTAATAGAGCCAGAGATAATGGGCATGCTCTTTAGCAATTAAAACTCACACCCCTTGTTTGTTTTTTAAAATGCCCTCTCTCTGTCCGTAGAGTGCAGTTTCTCGTACGAATGTTACCAAACGCAGGGAATAAATCGCAGCTGTGTGCCCGATCCCCATATTATACCAGATAATGCTTTTAAACAGGAGAGGGTTTATTTAAATCAGTGGTATATCCTCATCTTCTTTAAAGCGCTGAAGACGGCATATTCCAGAGCAGATAAAGGGAAACAATAGCTGAAAGACGAACTCCTTCTTTACTCTAGATTATTTTGTATCATTAACAATTATGTTTCCAGTACCATAGTAGACCATAGGATATTTTAAGTGATGCTGCTATTACTGTGCATGCGGGGGGAAGCCATTTCGTTTACGCTCTGTATCCTCCTGTGAGCTACAATAGTCCCCTGCTCGGAAACTACTTAACAGGTGATCCTAAGAGCAAGTGCTCGGCCAAATTGCTTCCGTCTGCCTGTGGGAAAAAAGAAATGCAAATTTTCCACATTTTATGTAAAGTAGAAAAGTAATGTTAATTTCAGGGGAACCAGGCAATTTGAGGATTTTTTTTTTTTTTTAAATGCAAAAGCTGCTAAACAGCAAACAGTGAAAATCTTTTTTTCATGAGCAAACCGTCAACATTTCTTATATCGAAGTAGTGAGCAAAAGCAGAATCGTCCTGGGGCGTCTGGGGACAGATCTAGAGGCCCGACATGGACGGGGCACCAACATATAGTTATTTGGAAAAAAAGGGTTTTATAGGGTTTTTTTTCATATAAAAAGTGTCTCATTGCTGTGAGTTTTATCATTGGGGAGCTCTGTTATACACTCAGACACATTACTGGGAGTATTATTGCTGTGGAGCTCTGTTATACACTCAGACACATTACTGGGAGTATTATTGCTGTGGAGCTCTGTTATACACTCAGACACATTACTGGGAGTATTATTGCTGTGGAGCTCTGTTATACACTCAGACACATTACAGGGAGTATTATTGCTGTGGAGCTCTGTAATACACTCAGACACATTACTGGGAGTATTATTGCTGTGGAGCTCTGTTATACACTCAGACACATTACTGGGAGTATTATTGCTGTGGAGCTCTGTTATACACTCAGACATATTACTGGGAGTATTATTGCTGTGGAGCTCTGTTATACACTCAGACACATTACTGGGAGTATTATTGCTGTGGAGCTCTGTTATACACTCAGACACATTACTGGGAGTATTATTGCTGTGGAGCTCTGTTATACACTCAGACACATTACTGGGAGTATTATTGCTGTCGAGCTCTGTTATACACTCAGACACATTACTGGGAGTATTATTGCTGTGGAGCTCTGTTATACACTCAGACACATTACTGGGAGTATTATTGCTGTGGAGCTCTGTTATACACTCAGACACATTACTGGGAGTATTATTGCTGTGGAGCTCTGTTATACACTCAGACACATTACTGGGAATATTATTGCTGTGGAGCTCTGTTATACACTCAGACACATTACTGGGAGTATTATTGCTGTGGAGCTCTGTTATACACTCAGACACATTACTGGGAGTATTATTGCTGTGGAGCTCTGTTATACAAGCAGACACACATTTGATTACTATGAGTTTTATCATTGTGGAGCTCTGTGATACCCTCACACACACTTATAACTGTTTTATTTCCTTGGAGCTCTGTTATACGCCCAGACACACTTCTTATTACTGTGAATTTTATTGCTGTTGAGCTCTGGATGGATCAATTAATTTGTGTGTGGATTAAAAGGTTTTTGCGACACATTTTGGACACATTTTGCGAGGGCTAGTAAATGGCATATGTGAAGGACTTTTATGTATTTGCCTATATGCTTTCAGCTTAACCCTCTCCCTACTGTTTTAATGTCTGTATTTGTTCGGTTCAAAATGTTGAGAATAAATGTATTCGTTTACCGAAAGGGGACCACACACCCTGGGTAGCAAGTAGCAATTAGAACACAGAGAAACCGCAACTTAATTGCTACTAGGTGGCCGCCATTCGACATACGAACACGTGGCGAGAACAAAGGATGGCGGCCATCTTAAAACTCACGAATGCGGTCAGCGGGGCTTACGCATGAATTGCATGGAATTGTTTTCGGTACGGGAAACATGCGAACGCCTGGTCCCCATGGAAGTCCTGGATGAATATGTTCCCCTCCACTAATCAAACTGGCGTTCGGTAGATAGCATCTACCGAATGAGGGGAACATTCGCAGGTAACCAGCTGAACCATACGAACGGTGGTTTTCGTGTAGTTAGAAGCGAACAGAGACCGGCTCTTGCTACTGATTCTATGGAACTGTAACTCGGATACCTCCACATGGCAAGCCGGTCAAACTTCCACACGATGCGACACGGAAACTACCGAACGGAAATTCGTGAGATTTGGATATGTAACTACCAGTATCCTCAGCTACCCAGGGATGTTAAAAGTATATTTGTATGTCTTGTAAAAAGTATGTTTCTGAAATTGTTAAAAATTTTAATGTTTCTGGCCAGCAGATAATTGAGCTTTGTGTATTGTAGAAACTCAATTATCTAGCCTGGCCCAGAGGAGGAGTTTTGTGTTGCATAAATTGTGAGTTCGGTGTGCCAGTAAATCAGTCTTGTTCCAGCATTAAGCTTTGGCTCATGTGTGGATTATTCGGCGATTCCAGGGATATTTCTACTTATGGAATATTGAGTGCTTTTCTTTTCTCCGCCAAACGATGCTCCTAGTGCTCACTGAGTACCACAAGCACTCCACCAGACACCATCAGCACCATAGTCCCCACGTCCAGCGTTACAGCTTGGCTGAAAACTTGCTGTCCTCCACCCACCCTGGACCCAAGACCAGGATCCAGCTTCCAGTGGGTGAACCTCTCTTTATAAGAGCTAGTGATTATAATCCCAGGGGAGTATAGTGATATAGCAATCCCTAGGGTAGATACAACTGTTCCCCCCACACATGAGATGAGACTTTGTTGAGGGTAGGCAGGAACTGATTTATTGGTAGCCACATTGGCCTTTTATGCAAGTCCCTATGCAAGGGGTACTCCGACATGGACCTTGTGGGGAACTACAATATAAAGTTACAGACCAATGACAAAAGGTGTTTAAATGTATGACACTCCCATAGACAAACATACAATCCCTCCCCTCTCCCTGGGAGATAATTGGATCAGGAACTGTACCAATCTAATCCAATTCTCTCCAAGTACAGAAAAAACACACTTTCCCAAACAACCCAAAAACACATAAAACCCCACAAATGGGTTACATCCCCTGGTAGCCCTGATGTGGGTGACCAACATATCCAAAAATCACCCAGATCAGTTCAGGGGTTCAAGAATTTCCTGGAAGTCATTTATTTGACTGACCACACGCACTCAAGCTCTAATCCCAACCCCAGCCCCAAGTAGCAGACTTCGTTGGCTGGAAGAGGCCAGGAAATTGAGTAGAATATTCACCTCACAGGGCATCCACAGCCTTCAGTGCCAGGTAGGCTTCAAATGCACTGCAGCTATTGAGTGAGAGGGATCTGTGTGTGTGCCTGCTAGTTAATGTGCTTGTATGTGTAAGCATGTGTTTGTGTCAGTCAGCTTGTCTGTAGTAAGCTTGTCTGTATGAGCATGTGTGTGTGTGTGTCATTGAGCTTGTCGGTAGTGAGCTTGAATGTGTGTCAGTGAGCATGTGTGTAATGAGCATGTGTGTGTCAGTGAGCTTCTCTGTAGTAAACTGTGTGTATACCGGTGAGTTTATCTGTAGTAAGCATGTGTGTGTGTCACAGAGTTTGTCTATACTAAGTTTGTGTGTGTGTGTCAGTGATCTTGTGTGTGTCAGTGTGATTGATTGTCTGTCTGTGAGCCTGTGTACCAGTGAACTTGTAGTACAGTATAGTAACAGCTATGACAACAAGGTAGTTGGTCACATTCTCTAACAAGGTTTGGAATTAGCCATAAATCGGGCTGTCATTAACCAGGGGTTAGCTGTACATGGTCAGGGCTGTGTGTGTGTGTTCTAGATTTATACAAAGCAGAGACAGACAGACATCTGTAGAAAGTTAAATAAAAAATAAAGAGATGAAAGTTTGCAATAAAGGACTAAGCGGACAACTTACTGGCATCAGACTGAATGTATTCATAGTCTGTGTGTAACAATATTGTAAAAGTCTTCTGACTTATTGTCACGGCTTACCTGAGGTGGGAGTCCGGTATCCAGAGATATTGTGTGCTCACCCTTGCAAATAATCAGACCAAGGTGACCAGATAAGGAACCAACTGGCCTGTGAGTCTGTGCATGGGGGCTGTGCAGGATATTGCTCCGAGTCGCAGTACAGGCAAGGACAAAAGTAGGAGAATCGTCGAGAATAAGCCAAAAGTCAGAGGGTGCCAGAAGTCAGGATAAACGAGGGTAAGCCAAAGTCAGAGGATGCCAGAGGTCAGGACACACGATAAGAATAAGCCAAGGTCAGGCACCAACAGGAGAACACTGGATCACGAAGACAAACACAGGAACCAGAGTCAATGAACTGACACTGCCCTCAGGGAGAGGCAGTGTCTTATACCTGGCTAATCAGTGATACTTTACAGGTGGACCATGACTGACAGGAGCAGTCAAAGGTTAAGTCCAGCCCCCAGTGCTGGAGACATGGCAAGGATAAGCTCCAGGCCAAACCAAGAACAGAAGTTGCTCAGAGGCATGAACACAGGCTTAGAACCATAAAGCACCCAGGTTCAAATCCATTGTTGGGCACTTCTGGGGCGACCTCATCTGGATGGCAAGGTGAGAACCATGACACTTATCACCTTTCTGTGTATCTCACTGCAAACATTCAATCTAGCACAACAAACTAGATTCACCAAAAACAAGAGGATCAGTTACTGTGCCAGATATTGATTTGGTAATGTGCAGCTTCACACCACAATAGGTTGATTTCCTTCTTAATGATTTAAATCAGGTGTAGGAAACCTTTTGCACTCCAGGTGTTGTGGACTACATCTCCCATAATTCTCTTGCAGCCGTAATGCTGGCAAAGTAGCAGGGGAGATGTATCTACAGTAACCCCGGTTTACATGATTACAGACATTCATTGCGCCATTTACTACAGTTAGCGTGTTTCCATAACTGTCAAACCTGGGAAGCTGTACTCAATGTAATTCTCATCCCTAAATCTTTAATAACAAATAAAATTTAAAATCACTCAATGCTGATATCGAGCTATTCTGAATCCTCTATAATGTAGAGACAAATTAATTGGTACCATAAACTGCTATCCCCAACTTAGGATATATCGCAGTGAGTATACACATACAAAGTAGATATAAAAAATATTTCAAACCTGGGATCTAGTAACAATGTTGACAAAAAGTATCTTATGCATATGGTTGGTTGTGTTTGCCTGAAGGTCTCCTGTGAACTACCGGGGTCTTTTTTGAAGTTCCCGACCGCTGTATTGGCCATATCAAGGCGAAGTTTTACCCACAGACAGGGTACAACTATACACAGTTTCTTGTATCCCTGTATCCAGTTAAGGTGACTTTCAGGTATTCTGGCTACCTTCTAATTGGACTTGATTCGATTTTTACCTCTGGTGAGGGCCCACATCGAGGTCAGGTACTTTTTATACATATATTTTTTCATATATATTTTTTATTTATTTTATCTATACCACTATCGATGTTGTATTCAGTGGTTGATTTTTTTTTTTTGTCCATCGTATAATAGTGCTTATTTCTCAACAAGAGTGTGTATGTGAGATATTTTGGATATCTTTTCATATATTTTCATGCTGGGGCATTGCACAACATTGTTACATGATCCCCGGTTTGAAATATTTTTTATATCTACTTTGTGTGTATACTCACTGCGATATATTCTAAGTTGGGGATAGCAGTTTATGGTACCAATTATAGAAGATTCAGAATAGCTCAATATCAGCATTGAGTGATTTTTTATTTTATTTGTTATTAAAGATTTATATATGTTTCATTTATCTAATGTTTATTTTGTATTTAATTAAGGAGCACAAATACTTTATTTTATATTTTGATTTTTTTTTCCTCATCCAGTCGCTTGATAGTGTGTATGTAGCCGCCCACTTTAATATAACATTATTTTACATTGTATGTACCTATATATATATATATATACACTCATCCCTAAATTGCAGCAAATGAGTTAATGTCTAAAATCAGAACAAATCTCCCCAAACCGTCCAGGATTCCAGGTGGTCCCAGCAGTAAAGTGTTTAAAGCCTTTGTTTCAGCAACTGAAGTTTGCCGAGCTAAGTTTAAACCACCAGCCTTTCTCCACTTCTAAACACACAAGCTAAGAAGGAATGGCAGGATTAGCTGTTTAAAACAATTAAACACATAAAAATTGCTGCACAGCGTGGAAAAGATAATCACCAATTAAGGAAGCCAGCAAGATACTCAAATAATATTGTCGCAAAGTTTCTAACGGAAAGTGAATGTTAATTATCAGCAGAAAAAAAAAGTTGTTCAAAATTGCTCACGAAACATTTTTGGTCTTAATTGATGGAGCTAATAAGCTGGTATTGGAGAGAAGAATCCCCACAAATAGAAGTGGAGCAGGGTGATGGGTAAATGCCACGTACGGGATTTACACAATGATTGTATCAGGCGTACAATAGCCACAATTTAAAAAGAAATAAACCCTAATAAGGAGGCAGGCCAATGGAGAAATAGAGAATAGTTTTAAATTCTCTTTCATCTTTTGTGTGTATATCCGTCCCTAGTTCTCCATTTCATTCATTATAATTTAAATGATAATTTTTCTGTGTAATTATAGTTTTGGTCTGTTTTTTATTTGAGTTACAGATTGTGTTTTATTCTGTCTTGGTAACACAGCATTAACGATGATAGGGGTACGGGGTGAGAGGTTTTAGAGGGTCTGTCTGCCATCTGCTGCTATTAGTGAAATTAAATTCTAAATAATTCTGTATACTTTTTGTAATGTTACACTAGTTCAAGACACAGATGAAATTATTAGATTATTAAAGAAGCGGAATCAGTGTCACATTAACTATTAGGTTACAATATATTGGCTGGACACACACACACTGCATCACCTATGCACACTGCATCCCCGATACACACACTGCATCCCCTATACACACACACACACTGCATCCCCTACACACACATACACTGCATCCCCTATATACACACACACACACTGCATCCCCTATACACACACACACACTCACACTGCATCCCCTACACACACACACTGCATCCCCTATACACACACACACACTGCATCCCCTACACACACACACACACACACACACTGCATCCCCTATACACACACACACACACACACACTGCATCCACAATACACA
This sequence comes from Pelobates cultripes, assembly GCA_933207985.1. NCBI lineage: Eukaryota > Metazoa > Chordata > Amphibia > Anura > Pelobatidae > Pelobates > Pelobates cultripes. The sequence goes on from OW240917.1 coordinate 260,558,458, forward strand.
GCATTTCTGATGGCAGTTCTGGCTGTTTGGATACAATTCATATAATCCCATGCCTGGAAAGGCGTGATCCATCAATACCTAGATGAAAGGATGGACTGCCCACTGCGTTAACCTCCATACCAGAACAGAAGGCACACCGTTGGCAGCTCTCTGTTTCATATGAGATTCTATATTCTGTAAAACACAAAACAAACGGTTAATCCATTAAGACTTCATTGATCACAGTTGTTTTGATTAATAATGGGAACGTTTATCTTTATTATATTTGGAAATCAAGCTACCCTCACACAATCCATTCATTACTAATGCAAATTCTCTCCACAGCTGGGATGTGTCCCATTAAGACCATATTTGATTTAATTGAGCCATTGTGCGCGCTGATCTAAAGACGATCAGGAAGGGCTATCTCTCGCTCTCCTGTATTCCTGCTATGTTATGTCGTAGAGATTGGGAAACTAGAAAGAAATTAAATCTAGCTGAGCAGCAGTAATGAAATTCTGATTAAAAAACATCATCATTTCAATTAGGTTTAATCACATGCAAATGGTAAAATTACTGCAGGTAATCTTTAATATATCCATTGAAAGCGGCAAATCTTAACCTGTTCCATGGCTCGAAAAGATCTACAAGTTGGAAAAAGAGAAACCCATCAGTCTTCTGTTTCAGCCATCAGAGTAGGAACTTGGAAAAATCTGTAGAAGACGCCCTTTAGAGCATATTAAAGGAACACTATAATGTTCAGAATACAAAACTGAGTATCCCTCTGCTCCCCCTCTCCCTTGCACCCCGCCCCAGCGGCACATGAAGGGTTAAAAATCCTTTTTAAACTTACCTCTTCCTCTGACATCAGCCGATGGTGCATGCTTGGCTAGTGCTGCACGCTCATTAGGCCTTCCTCATAGCATTGAATCAAAGCTTTAATTTGAGGATTTAGAAGACGCTGGATGTTATCATACATGGTGTGAAGATGTCCAAGGTAATTTCATGAAGTCAAACTTTGTGAAAGTCCAGGAAGCTCCTCAAGTGGCTGTCTTCATGGCCAGATTTGGAGCCCATTTGGCCTGGTGCTGACAATTTTGATGGACATAATTACAGAATCTTATCAACTGAAAACACTCTAACAGTCATAACTCCCACGTGTCATGTATCTGGTGGAGATGGTGCTGGAGGGAAACTCACAGGATATAGCTATCAGAAAACACATACCCAATGCTAATCTCTCACTTTCATCTTTCAAGTAAATCCCCATAACAATAGTGTCTGGTGAAGCAATATGTTGGTGGGCTCTTCATGACGCAAATTACATAACCAGAACATGGCCAAAAAGGGGACATGTCTGCATGAAGAATTAGGTCAGTCTGGCGTGAGTGCATGTCAGGCTGCCTGCCAATCATCCAGGCTGGCCAACTAAGGGCATACTGTGCAGACAGCACCCTGAGCAAGGCATAAATGTGTCTAATGATGGCTCTATGCTTTTCAAGGACTGCCCCCTACGTTTTAGTGTTTGTTTAAAGGACCACTCTAGGCACCCAGACCACTTCAGCTTAACGAGGTGGTCTGGGTGCCTGGTCCCTCTAGGATTAACCCTTTTTTCTATAAACATAGCAGTTTCATAGAAACTGCTATGTTTATGTTAGGGTTAATCCAGCCTCTGGTGGCTGTCTCATTGACAGCCGCTAGAGGAGATTCCGCGATTCTCACTGTGAAAATAACAGTGAGAAGACACTGAACGTCCATAGGAATTTGTAATTAGCACCAAAGAATAAATTAAATCACTTATTAAGACCTGTGAGTGCACCTTATACATACTTTGATATTTATATTGGATGCCGAGGTTTGCAACCAGGCAAGAACAACGTATTGGTCATTAAAGGGTTAGTGCCAAGTTCACTTTCTTTTATATATATATAGTGTCAATAGGGTTTAGCAAGCTCCCGGGTGGTCTTTAGTTTGTGGATTTGTTCAGTACAGGCAAACCACACGAACAGAGTCTTTTTACAGGTCTTTTACATGGCCCATAGTCCTTGGGCAGGAGGCTAGCCGGCAGACTCCTCAAGGAACATGTGGCAGAGTCATGTTTGCCACAGGCACCATTTAGTAATTTCACTGATAAATTGGAAATGTCGACATTAATAATACCCCCTACTCAAATATCGCGTTTTCTTGTGTGTAAGGAGGGAATAGTTATATTTCACGTAATATATATATAAGGTGTTAATTTCAAAGAAAATAATTCAGCTCAGTTCAGGCATAAGTAAAATCCAACACATTGGGCAAACTTGACAAGGTTCAGGAATAGCAAGCTTTTATGATATTAATTGAACACAATTAGGGTAAGAGAAAATAACTAATTAGTGAAAGAAAAGTGGGAATAGAACAGTGTTCATCAAAAGCATTCTAATAAGCCTATCATTAAATAGTAATAAGTCTAATAACTCCACCTTATATCTATACACGACTCATAGAGAATAGAATGAGGATCCGTGATGTTATAATCTAACATTTTCAGCGCTGTTATACAAAGTGGTTTATGAGAGGCCACGTGAGCTGACAATCGGAAAGTAAATCTGTCATTGACCATAAAAACGAATGACCTTTTTCATTGCTCTCTCAGGCGGTGCTGCCATGAGGTGGGATTCGTGGGTTTTATAGATGGAAATAAATGACATTTGTCCCAGCTTACCTATTTTCCTCTATTAGCACTGGATGTGGTTGCCACATGTGCTATAGATGCTGTGAGGTGTTCTCCTGCTCTCCCTGTCACTCAATCCTTGGAACAGAGGCCTAGGCGGTCTGGAGAACCCAGGATGCAGAGATCTGATTAACAGATGAGAGGAGCGAATATAACTTGCATAGATTTAGTGAGCAATCTACATATTTGCCAGTCACTCTGTCCCCACAATCCATAGATTAAATTTGCTCCTCTGGAATTTATAATAATGTTTGTACCACGACTGGTGTACTTGAAGGAGATAATGGAGATCAAGACACAATTTAACATGGAAGAATTTGTAGCTGATGGCTGGAGAATTCATTAAAAATGCAGTTTATATTGTCAGGTACCCTGCACCAGCGCCGCTCGCGGCGACCTTGTTTACCTGATCACAGCGAGCGGCGTCATCTGGTCCCTGTCTCCAGACTGGCAGTGTGTCTGACGCTGCACGCTCCAGAGCAGCTTCCTTATATGTGTGCTGCACCCGGTCATGTGACCCAGCACACAGTGATGACCATGTGTTGTGGTTAACACTAATTGGAGATTAGCCAATCAGACACACCCTGTGTGTATATAAGCTAACCTCTCCCTTGCCTCAGTGCCCTGTTGTGGTCTTTGGTTTACCATTGCGTGTTGCACTTGTTATTTGGATTTCCTGGTTACTGATATTTGGCGTGTTCTCTCGTTATTCCGTCTTTCTGTTTCCCTTGACCTCGGCTCGTGTTTTCACTATCCCTTTTTGCATAACCCGACCATTCTAAGGATCGGTATTTCAATTCTCTCTACTCTGTCCTGTCTGCATGTTAGGGTTCCCTAGTGAACGTTACTGTGGCAGACTGAGCCACTCCGGACTGTAAAGGACTTTCTTACAATAGACTGTGTTCGGGACTTTAAAATGGCCGTATCTCCTATTGTTAGTCTATGGGGATACAGCAACCGTTTCCCGAACAGTAATCTGCAACACTGTTCGGGAAACTACCTAACTACCGAATGAGAGACCACACCGGTGAGGTCGTATGTCTCTCATTAGCCTAGTTGCAACATTATTTCAAGCTGTTAATAGGTTCTGTGTGTGTGTGGCCACCGTTCGTGTACCGAACGCATGGCGGCGGCCATCTTTGTTCGCTAAAAGTTCAGTGGTGTTTGGTCGTCGAGTGCCTGGAACTGAAATCGGCTACTTGATTTCCAAACACCGCTGGACTTCCAAGACGTTCAGGAAACTCGCTCTTTCGGTGAATTAAAGCATTTCGCGAGTTCCCCCTTTTCAGACCTGGTTCACTAAAAACTGTTTTATGCTTGGCGTTCACCTAATTCTGCAGGGATCGGAGCGGTAATTCATGAGATTGTACAGTTAGATCTCTGCAATCCAATGAGGGGTCATTCGTGAAAATCTGTTAGAACTTGCTTAAGTTATAGATTTTACTTAATCCACCAATCAGAGTGTTATGAGTCAAATTACACAGTGTGGGAAAATTCCAAAGAACTTTACCATGCTGTGTAAAATGACACAGAGCACTCTGGTGGATTTCAAACCAACTAATCAGAGTGCTGTGACAGGTAAATGTAGAGACTTACCTGTCAGTCTCTTCATTTACCTGTCAGAGCACTCTGATTGGATGGCTTAAACCCACCAATCAGAGTGCTCTGAGCCTAATTGCATGGCGGGGAAAGGCTTCATAAGCCTTCCCCTGCCTTGCAGAGCTCAGTCTGCGCGGAGCCCTCGCTGGGTGAAGATGGATTTTTTTATTTTTTTTTATTGCGTCGGTTATTATGGATTTTTATTTGGCCTTTTCTGTGGCTGAAAAAAGATTTTAGAAGAAAGAAAACATCGAATGGTAAGTTTTTTTTTTTTTTTTTTACAGGTACTTAGTTAAAGGAACACTATAGTCACCTAAATTACTTTAGCTAAATAAAGCAGTTTTAGTGTATCAATTTCACTGCTCAATTCACTGTCATTTAAGAGTTAAATCACTTTGTTTCTGTTTATGCAGCCCTAGCCACACCTCCCCTGGCTATGATTGACAGAGCCTGCATGAAAAAAAAACTGGCTTCACTTTCAAACAGATGTAATTTACCTTAAATAATTGTATCTCAATCTCTAAATTGAACTTTAATCACATACAGGAGGCTCTTGCAGGGTCTAGCAAGCTATTAACATAGCAGGGGATAAGAAAATCTTAATTAAACAGAACTTGCAATAAAAGCCTAAATAGGGCTCTCTTTACAGGAAGTGTTTATGGAAGGCTGTGCAAGTCACATGCAGGGAGGTGTGACTAGGGTTCATAAACAAAGGGATATAACTCCTAAATGGCAGAGGATCGAGCAGTGAGGCTGCAGGGGCATGTTCTATACACCACAACTGCTTCATTAAGCTAAAGTTGTTAGGAATTTCTTTGGAATTTGAAATGCTATGCCAAAATACAAAAACATAAAGCACATCTGACCTGGTAATAGTAACCTAAAATTCTAATTACTTTCCATTTCTAACAATTCACTCTTCATTGAATAACCCTGTTGTAAACAGAAGGTTACAGGCAACCAATCAGTGGATTATACGTCTAAAACCTGTAGCAACTCAGTCTGGGGAGACATTTTGGCTTTTTGCCACATAGATAGACACACACATACGTGTCATGCTTTTGTATTTGTGGCCATCTTCTTGTCAACATGTCCTACTGATGCTGGCTGAGACTGATGGGAGTGTGGGGCTGGAGCTGGCTCTATCCTTGCTCCTTCCCACTCCTGTGCCTCCTCTCCCTCTGTCTGTAAAAGGAAGTGGCCTTCTTTCATACTACAGGGCGGTCATGCTGTTAAAGGGCCACTGCTCTGCAATACCCATCAGGGGGCCCTTGAGTGTAGGGGCCCCGGTGCCGCTGAGGTAGTTCTGCCGCTGACTTCTAACATGGCTTCTAAGAAATAAACTGGTAACATTTCCATGGAGGAATCAACAAGGAAACAAAGTAACTGAGAGGAAGAGTCTGTAAGGCGAGCTGTGCTTACTGTCCTGTTACAGTAAATGCTGGAAGTGAATACATTTAGACATTTTACCCCCGACACCTTATTATGTATTCATGTTAGAGGTTAGATGAGTCCACAAGCCACCTGCTCTTCTCTGATTGGCAGGGATTGTCTAAATTCCATCCCATTGAGAATGGATTCATTATTTACATTTAAACAGGACAGATATTTTGTGAATGAGAAGGCAGTGATTGCTGTGTGACGGTAACCTAAAATATTACTATCACAAACAAACATCTTTTTTTCCTGACTCTGCCGCCAACAAAAATGGAAAAAAATTACGCTAAAATTTATGGGAACAATCTAAAATCTCATGAATAATCATGTGTCATTATTTCATGTTTCTCTTATAAAACATGACAATCTGCAGTGCCTGTTACTTTGGAAATGCTAATAAGCTCATTTCTAATTTAGTACTTTATCGCGTGCCATATGCCAGGAGTCCAACGACTATAAAATATTCAGAAATGTGCAGTTATTTATAGTTATCAAAAAACCTCTTATTGTTGGACCACTCCCGCATTGTGCATTTAGAAAGCTGGGCTGTAAAATGTTAAACCAAGCACCATCACTACTTCATTACTCTGTATGTGCAGGATTTTGCATACAGAGATTAACCTCTTAGCTGCCTTAGTCCATTTCCAGCAGTGTCTTTAGCCAGTCGAGAACAAGAGGTTTGGTTGGTTATTGTCAATTCTGTGCAAAGTTGGCATCAGATGCATGCACGGACAGCATGCTGGCACCAGACAGCGAATTATAGTAATACCGCCACTTTGGGCCACCTCTGTCCTCCCCAAGCCCATCCTCACTCCCCTCAAGTGAGGGGGAGTGATGTCAACCAAGATAGGGACAATTGAGACTTGGTGCCAGAATGGTGATACGTTTTAGTGTTTGTTTAAAGGACCACTATAGGCACCCAGTGGCACACCTCCATGCATGTGACTTACACAGGCTTTCTTCACTTCAGCTTAACGAGGTGGTCTGGGTGCCTGGTCCATCTAGGGTTAACCCTTCTTTCTATAAACATAGCAGTTTCAGAGAAACTGCTATGTTTATGTTAGGGTTAATCCAGCCTCTAGTGGCTGTCTCATTGACAGCCGCTAGAGGGCTTCCGCGTTTCTCACTGTGAAAATCAGTGAGAAGATGCCAGCGTCCATAGGAAAGTATTGTGAATGCTTTCCTATGGACTGGCTGATTGCGCGCGCGGCTCCTGCTGCGCATGCACATTCAGCCGAAGAGGAGGAGGAGAGCTCCCCGCCCGGCGCTGGAGAAAGAGGTACGTTTAACCCCTTCCTCTCCATCCAGCCCAGCGGGTGGGGGACCCTGAGGGTAGGGGCACCCTCAGGGCAATATAGTGCCAGGAAAACAAGTATGTTTTCCTGGCACTATAGTGGTCCTTTAAGTTTTGGGTTTTTTCAGGGGGCTGGGGAGGGGGTTACTTTATCCAAAACTATTTTATGATAATGCTGGTTTTTGGAGTAACCCTTTAATGCCAAGGGTTAAGGGACACTATAGAAACCTTAGTTTAATGAAGCAGTTTTGGTGTATAGATTATGCCCTGCAGTCTCACTGCTCAATTATCTGCCATTTAGGAGTTAAAGCACTTTGTTTATGCAGGTCTAGCCACACCTCCATGCATGTGACTTACACAGGCTTTCTAAATACTTCCTGTAAAGAGATCTAATGTTTAAATTGTATTGCATAATTCTGTTTAATTTAGAATTTCTTTAACTCCTAAATGGCAGAGAATTGAGCAGTGAAATAGAACACTTTTTTGAAAAATGTAAATACATATTAGTTTAAGTTTTGAGAAAGTATATTGCTTGAATAAAAAACAAATAACAGAGAAATTGTATATGCAGATTTATGTAAAGATTAAATTAATTTGATGAGCGCATCTGACCCTATTTAACACCTGATACAGCAAAGGTGCTTGTCCATGCTGCTGTCCTCTCACGCCTTGACTACTGTTATCCACTTCTCAGTGGTCTTACGTGTTCCCAACTTGCCTCGTTACAGTCTATAATGAATGCGGCTGCATCTCCCATGCCTCCCCCCTTTGTCAGACCCTCCATTGGCTTCCTGTAAGATATAGGGTTCAATTTTAGATCCTGAGACTTGCTTCCAAATTTCTACACAATGCTGCTCCGACCTAATTAGCCTCACTAATACACAAACTTGTTCCCTATATCCATCCACAGCTCCAACACCCTGTAACAAGTCAGCCCGACCCCATAACCCCCAACATTTCGCACAGAGAGGTTTTAGGTGAGTTGCTAATAAGAATGTAATTACAGGACCCACCATTGTGACATGCTAAAAGAACTAAGCTGGCTGTCGCTGATAGCCAGACGCACCTTTCATCTTTCCAGCCTTGTGTTTAAGAGCTTTTCTGGGAAGCTCCCACCCTACCTGAGCAGAATGTTCTCCTCGGCTGTTCCCACTTCCTATAACCTCCGATCCAGTACCAACACTTTATTTAGTCTACCTCAATACAAAAAGAAAGCGAGTCGATCCTCCTCCTACACAGCGCCGCAATTGTGGAACAACCTCCTGCACACTTTCAAATCTTCCCCAAGCCTAAAGTCCTTTAAGAGATCCCTCTCTACATACCTCAAAACAGAATGCACCTGTCATGGTTGATTATATATTTCCTACCTGTTCTATGTTACATTTTGTATATATTGTGTATTAATATTGTTTTTGTATTTTATTGTACCCTAATGTAACAATTCAATGATTTGTGGACCCAGGACATACTTGAAAACGAGAGAAATCTCAATGTATCTTTCCTGGTAAAATATTTTATAAATAAATCATTTATTACAAGAACAATGTATCTTATTAGTCAGACTGATTTTTAAACACATTTATTGTAGTTTAAAGACACATTAACAGGAGTATTATTACTGTGGAGCTCTGTTATACACTCAGACACATTACTGCGAGTATTATTGCTGTGGAGCTCTGTTATACACTCAGACACATTACTGGGAGTATTATTACTGTGGAGCTCTGTTATACACTCAGACACATTACTGGGAGTATTATTGCTGTGGAGCTCTGTTATACACTCAGACACATTACTGGGAGTATTGTTACTGTGGAGCTCTGTTATACACTCAGACACATTACTGGGAGTATTATTACTGTGGAGCTCTGTTATACACTCAGACCCATTACTGGGAATATTATTGCTGTAGAGCTCTGTTATACACTCAGACACGTTACTGGGAGTATTATTGCTACTGAGCTCTGTTATACACTCAGACACATTACTGTGAGTATTATTTCTGTGGAGCTCTGTTATACACTCAGACACATTACTGAGAATATTATTGCTGTGGAGCTCTGTTATACACTCAGACACATTACTGGGAGTATTATTGCTGTGGAGCTCTGTTATACACTCAGACACATTACTGGGAGTATTATTGCTACTGAGCTCTGTTATACACTCAGACACATTACTGTGAGTATTATTTCTGTGGAGCTCTTTTATACACTCAGACCCATTACTGGGAGTATTATTGCTGTGGAGCTCTGTTATACACTCAGACATATCAGTGGGAGTATTATTGCCTAAAAAGACAATTACACTCAGACAAACAAACAATATGGAGCTAATAGAAAAGAGGGACATTAGGAGAGAGAAGAGAGGCAGAGGAATTTGGGGACAAAATAGGGACTGTCCCTCCTAAATACAGCCACTTGGGAGGGTTGGATCCCCGGGGGAGACTCCACCACTCAGCCATAATGCATAAAAGGTGGGGATCAGCAGCATTCTGGGAAAGATTAGAGTTCTGGGAAAAATAAAGTTCTGTGACAGACCATAGAGTTTTGAGAAGGACCTCTTGTGATACCTTTTTATTGGACTAACAGAATTTCTATTCCAAAATTCTGTTAAGCAAATAAAAAGGCTTCACAGGATACTCTTTTCCTCTGCTATTTTAAAAAAATATATATATACTACTCTCTAAGGTTGTGCGTTTGGGCACTTTCTGAATCCCCTGGCAGGATATATTGACCACTTTTAAATTATATTAGAGCACAATATATCCATTAATTTTAGACAATGTCTCTCAGTTTTGTTACAAAGTGCAGTTTGACGGCTATTGTATTCTTTTCCGCAATGCACAATGGAATTCACCATCTTAACTAATCAGAGGGTCAGAGAGATGTCGCAGTGTATAACCCTCTCACACAAGAACCGGAGAATGCATCGATTTACCGCACAGTGATTCATTGACATAGACAGAATACCCAAAGAATAAAACAATAAAACACATTAGTTCAAACATCGAGTAAACTGACAAATAATATCAGGTAGACACAGAAACATTGAGATGATTGTTTAATGCTGGAACTGTAGAAAGGTTAAGGAAACAGTTAATGTAACTCTTCCTCGTTCCTATTCCTCTCCATGTTCGGCAGCTGTGAATGCTCTGGGCTCAGGTGGATAAATGTTGGAGAATCTCTCTTCATCTTTTCCTTTACTATATCGCAGAATGAAGCGGAGCCACAGTCATCTCCAGACTAAACCCCTCAATAACTGCTTCACTGAACTCCTCAATAACAGCTTCACTGAACCCCTCAATAACAGCTTCACTGAACCCCTCAATAACAGCTTCACTGAACCCCTCAATAACAGCTTCACTGAACCCCTCAATAACAGCTTCACTGAACCCCTCAATAACTGCTTCAAATTCCGTAGCGCTGTACAATGGGTGGACTAACAGACACGTAACTGTAACCAGACAACTGAACGTACAGTAACAGAGGGATTGAGGGCCTGCTCAGTGAGTTTACATGTTAGAGGGAGTGGGGTATAGTGACAGTAACAGAGGGATTGAGGGCCTGCTCAGCTTACATGTTAGAGGG
>OW240917.1:260569169-260731481 GCA_933207985.1 Pelobates cultripes
CTCAGACACATTACTGGGAGTATTATTGCTGTGGAGCTCTGGTATGCACTCAGACACATTACTGGGAGTATTATTGCTGTGGAGCTCTGTTATACACTCAGACACATTACTGGGAGTATTATTGCTGTGGAGCTCTGTTATACACTCAGACACATTACTGGGGTATTATTGCTGTGGAGCTCTGTTATACACTCAGACACATTACTGGGAGTATTATTGCTGTGGAGCTCTGTTATACACTCAGACACATTACTGGGAGTATTATTGCTGTGGAGCTCTGTTATACACTCAGACACATTACTGGGAGGTATTATTGCTGTGGAGCTCTGTTATACACTCAGACACATTACTGGGAGTATTATTGCTGTGGGGCTCTGTTATGCACTCAGACACATTACTGGGAGTATTATTGCTGTGGGGCTCTGTTATGCACTCAGACACATTACTGGGAGTATTATTGCTATGGAGTTCTGTTATACACTCAGACACATTACTGGGAGTATTATTGCTGTGGAGCTCTGTTATACACTCAGACACATTACTGGGAGTATTATTGCTGTGGAGCTCTGTTATACACTCAGACACATTACTGGGAGTATTATTGCTGTGGAGCTCTGTTATACACTCAGACACATTACTGGAGTATTATTGCTGTGGAGCTCTGTTATACACTCAGACACATTACTGGGAGTATTATTGCTGTGGAGCTCTGTTATACACTCAGACACATTACTGGGAGTATTATTGCTGTGGAGCTCTGTTATACAGTCAGACACATTACTGGGAGTATTATTGCTGTGGAGCTCTGTTATACACTCAGACACATTACTGGGAGTATTATTGCTGTGGAGCTCTGTTATACACTCAGACACATTACTGGGAGTATTATTGCTGTGGAGCTCTGTTATACACTCAGACACATTACTGGGAGTATTATTGCTGTGGAGCTCTGTTATACACTCAGACACATTACTGGGAGTATTATTGCTGTGGAGCTCTGTTATACACTCAGACACATTACTGGGAGTATTATTGCTGTGGAGCTCTGTTATACACTCAGACACATTACTGGGAGTATTATTGCTGTGGAGCTCTGTTATACACTCAGACACATTACTGGGAGTATTATTGCTGTGGAGCTCTGTTATACACTCAGACACATTACTGGGAGTATTATTGCTGTGGAGCTCTGTTATGCAGTCAGACACATTACTGGGAGTATTATTGCTGTGGAGCTCTGTTATACACTCAGACACATTACTGGGAGTATTATTGTTGTGGAGCTCTGTTATACACTCAGACACATTACTGGGAGTATTATTGCTGTGGAGCTCTGTTATGCACTCAGACATACCAACAATATGGAGCTCCTAGAAAAGAGGGCATTGGGAGAGAAAAGAGGGACAGAGGGAATTGGGCCCAAACTGGGACTATATTCCAAAATAGTGTGTCTTGGCTGGTATTTGATTAGGGTTGCCCTCACTACACACCGTGTTTTATGTTTTTTAATCTATGGTGTGACCACTCACTTCAAAGTATGCAAAATCTGTATTTACTTAATATTTTGATTAAAATAACAACAGTCTATGTGCACACACACAAACACATGTACACTATACACACACATACACACAATATACACTTTGCACACAAACAGACACTACAAACACTATATACACACACACACACTATAAATACACATTACACAAACAAACACACACTATAAACACACACTACATGCACTATACACACATACACAAACACACACACTATAAAAAACAAACACTATACACACACTAAAACACACTATGAACACAAACACACACTATAAACACAAAAACAAATAATAAATCCACATAATAAACACACTATAAACACAAACACACATCAGTAACACACTTTAAACACATACACACACACATACACACTATAAACACAAACATGTACTATAAACACACATCTCTTTTCAGCTAAGTAGGAGAAATGTTTGTAAATAGTTGATGGTTTTAGCTTTTGAAGCTGAATTTCTCATTGGATAATAGACACAAAAGCGGCTAATAGATGACTTATCTGGCTATTCAGATTGCATCTGCTAACTTCACTCACTCAGCCGCTTCAATTGTTCCACACAAAAAGCGAGAACTGAGCTACCATAATAAAAGCCCAGGTAGCCCGGGGAACTTCCATTCCAAAGTCCCACTGGAAACAGTAACGTCAGTAAAGTTTGGCGACGATCCCGTATGAGGGGGTTAAATTCTTAAATACACAGAATAGGTCACAGTTAGGGCATGTTACCTGCAGGATCACTAAATAGTGAGAGGCGACATGTTAACTGAGTTTGGACAAAACAGAACCGACTGAATGAAATATCGACATGTTCAGCGACTGAACCCCAAATCTCAGTTTCTCAATCTGTGATACCTGTCACATTATTACTAGGATTTGGCAACGTCACGCTTTCAGCGGAATTAGGGGGTCACTTGCTCCAGAATTAGGGTTATCTGACGCATTGTTAGGGTTATTTACTAACGTGTGAATTGAGAGAAATTCAAAGTGAACTTTAAACTTTAAGACACAAAAAAATATTCACAGTTTGAACAGACTTTAGATTGTAAGCTCATGGGTTTATCTACCTGAGAACTTTGTATAATAGAGCTTCAATGGCTAGATCTCAGCCCTCCTTATCTTTTGTATTGTGTATACAGCGCTGCGGAATATGTTGGAGCTTTATAAATGCCATTAATAAAGAAATAAGACACACCCAGAATTAGCCCAGTCTGGTTGCGACTCTAGGGATCTGCGGCTCAGAAACACATTAAACAGACAATAGAAATGGCACATAATATATTATGAATACAGCTATGGAAGGTTCCATTCAGCTTTTAAACAGGAACTCAGTGCCTCCGGTGGTTAAACTTGGTAATTGCACTTAAATAGATAAATATCAACAGAGTGTTTCACAAATGAAATAGGTTGTGACTACGGCTGAGTTGAAGAATTCTTCCAGTTCATGCATTTTTGGCTTAGTGTTGCAATTTGGATTCGAGTTTTATGAGTCTAATCTCATTTTACGTCATTTGCAGTTCTGTGTTTAGAAATGTGTGTTAGGAAAGGGTTAATGATCCACTGAGCTCTGTCTAATTCCCAGGTATATATAAAGAAAAACGTCTTTCGTATTGCAGCCTCTCTGTGTGTAGTATATTCTAGTGCACCTCTTCCCAGTCCACCTTCCCCTCGCTCGATGGGCGCGTCAGGCATCTGACATGTTAAAATCAGATCGGACCGTACCTGTGAGACGCTTGGCACTTTCAACAAACACACACGGATCACTTAATCAACATTTACTGATTGTCCCCTCGCTAGCAATTATTCTTTTCCCATCAAAAATGATTATTTTATTGGATCCACAAGTGGGACTCTGAATTCTGAATCTAACGAACATGCTCAGTCATCGAGATGGTTGTTTAATTATATTAAAAATCTAAAATTAGAATGTTGGATGTTGTTTGAATAGCTACACGTTGTTACAAAGAGACAAATTTACTCAGAAATATTGTTTGTGAAAGTAATCTCATATAGACACATTCATGGTGCAATCAGAACGGACTATAAATAATATGGGAAACGTTTCCTGGTACTTCATTCACAGTTACAGGAATCACTCTTTCCTCTCACTGTTTCTACATTAATTCACCTGTGACTCAGCATTCACTCGCCTACACAGGAAGGGGAAAGAAAGTTTGGCAAAGTCGTGTTATGGACTATCATTTTATAACAGAAATATAAAGGTCAAGGTGAAAGAAGGAGAATAATCAGACACCCGAGTGCCCAGATCCAGATCTAATTATAGTTTGACAAATACAGACAGAAAGGGTTTAGCACATATTTTTCATTTTCCCAAAGAAACGAAAACATGGATTTATTTAGAAAAGAAGGACATTTACTAACACATTATGTATAGCTAGCCACTAGCCATCGAATCGTATTGCAATGTTGGGTATTATTTCCTGCTCTGCAATGCCTGTAACATAAACATAATATTTATTGATCTATTGAGAATTTACAGATATATTAGGGAGGAAATGTTTTTAGTGATCACATATTATCAGCAATAAATCAGCGGCGTGGCTATCTGACTATGTGACAGGAGGATAACCGGTGTAACCAAGCTCAGATACATTAATATTCGAACCAATAGCTTTATTTGGTATTGCCGATTTAAATAGATATTCGAGTAGTGTTATGGGAACGGAATAATAAGTACTAAGATCTTCGCTGCTTTAGTGATCTCTATAGATTAAAAAGCCGAGAAGATCTTAGTACTTCCGATAGCATTATTCGAATATCTATTTAAATATCTCCCCAATTCTCCCCCTCGTATATTCCTATTGCTATGTCATTTCCCCTCTGGCGGTATTTTACTGAGATATACCCTGGCAGACATGTGCAAGGTAATATCGATATCAGGATGTTTTGTTACCTAGCAATTTTACATCAACCAGTACTAACGGATAATTAGCTTTACGTTACATTATTTAATAAAATGTATTTTATTTTTTATTTTTAACTGTTCCTAGTCTGGAAGTTAACTGCTCCTAGTCTGGAGGTTCCCTGGCACTCTAATTAGAGTACATTACATCCCAGTCCCCATTGGTACACTACTCTTTGTCCACTCATATTAGTTTTTAATCTGGGTTTACCCCCCACCTGTAGTGTACCAGTTGGATTATTGGCTCACTCTTGTTTCTTTTCTTAAAACTTTAATATTTTCATGGAAGTAGGAATTCTAATTCTCTCACGTAGAATGGGGATGACAAAAATAGATGAATAAACGAGGTCATTGGTGTTTCGAGGAATGCAGTTTCCTAAAAATGACTCCAGAATGTAAACTTGTCAGTCTCTGGGCACACAACCAGTACACAGTAAGCAGTCAGCAACGTCGAACAGCTAAAAAAATAAATTACATAAATATCCTGGTTGAAGAGATCGTCACACAAGGCTGAGAGTTCAAATGAGAATTGCTGTAAAGTTTGTATTTAAAAAAAAAAAAAGAAAGCTAAACCAATGCATTACTTATGTACATTTAAACTTGATCTTCCTTTAAGATAACGGTACTTTCGCTATGCTAGAGAACTCCACAGTACGCACAGAGGATAACATGCCCAGTGGCCCATTTTGTTCCCAGTTTAAGAGAACTAATGTATTTATTTTACTTGTTTATGATGGTAACACAGTTCCTCTAAGAGAATAGCTTCAGTAGTTCAGATACAAATACGTGGCTTTCACTTTCACTTAGACTGTAAGTGTAACAGGCTATTTTGTAAATAAAGGTGCAGTTGCGGAGAATTTATGATTGTTTAGAGTGCTTAGATTTAATTCACGTATTGGGCAACCATCAGCACTGTGGCTGTAGAATACAGAATTCACTTAAGAAAAGTAAAAAAAGGTGAGCGTTGTGTTAGTGATGTTATAATAATCCTGAGAACACAGTGTCATTACCATGGTTGGTTACTTTGACAAGCAAAGACTACGTTTCTACCTATAGATCTCACATGAGGAAGAAATGTGTAGGGCTTTTCTGATTCACAATTGTTTAATTCAATTGTATTTTATTTGCTCTATTTGCTAATCACCGTCTGGGATCCTAACGTGGATCAAGATCCAGAGATTGTCGCGATGTGTCTTAAATTATTTTAATTCTTATAAGTGCAATAAATTAAAATATGTGGTATGTTTTGATTTAAAAGGGTCTACCCTAGGTGTCTGGTTTTCAGCGCTCTCCATACACAGTTGGCTATTGATTGAGCACTTTGAAAGGGGGAAGAGTATTTTTATACGTATAGGACTTCAATCAATTATACGTCTGTGACTGGTACTTTGATGATACCACAGTGGTACACACCCTGAGCATTCTTCAATTCCTTTACTGTGTTAGCCTTGTACACACCCTGAGCATTCTTCAATTCCTTTACTGTGCTAGCCTTATACACATCTCGAGCATTCTTCAATTCCTTTACTGTGGTAGCCTTATACACATCCTGAGCATTCTTCAATTCCTTTACTGTGTTAGCCTTATACACATCCTGAGCATTCTTCAATTCCTTTACTGTGTTAGCCTTATACACATCCTGAGCATTCTTCAATTCCTTTACTGTGTTAGCCTTATACACATCCTGACCATTCTTCAATTCCTTTACTGTGTTAGCCTTATACACATCCCGAGCATTCTTCAATTCCTTTACTGTGTTAGCCTTATACACATCCTGAGCATTCTTCAATTCTTTTACTGCGTTTGCCTTATACACATCCTGAGCATTCTTCAATTCCTTTACTGTGTTAGCCTTATACACATCCTGAGCATTCTTCAATTCCTTTACTGTGTTAGCCTTATACACACCCTGAGCATTCTTCAATTCCTTTACTGTGTTAGCCTTATACACATCCTGAGCATTCTTCAATTCCTTTACTGTGTTAGCCTTATACACATCTTGAGCATTCTTCAATTCCTTTACTGCGTTAGCCTTATACACATCCTGAGCATTCTTCAATTCCTTTACTGTGCTAGCCTTATACACATCCTGAGCATTCTTCAATTCCTTTACTGCAGTAGCCTTATACACATCCCGAGCATTCTTCAATTCCTTTACTGTGTTAGCCTTATACACATCCCGAGCATTCTTCAATTCCTTTACTGTGCTAGCCTTATACACATCCCGAGCATTCTTCAATTCCTTTACTGCGTTAGCCTTATACACACCCTGAGCATTCTTCAAAACCTTTACTGTGTTAGCCTTATACACATCCTGAGCATTCTTCAATACCTTTACTGTGTTAGCCTTATACACAGCCCGAGCATTCATCATTCCTTTACTGTGCTAGCCTTATACACATCCATAATAATAGTAATAAGAACTTCAAAACATAAATATGTAAAGTCATTGCTTGCCCCCACCCAACCATGCATCAACAATACATATCCCATAAATCCTAATAAATAAGCCAATGACCCATATTGTAAATATTATTATAACAATATAACAACACATAGCTATATACACAACTAAACATAAATAAAGTGCAACATAAATGAATCGCCTCGTGGTAGGGGTATACCCGGATACCCTTAACCCACCAAGGTTCAATTAAGATTGGGGAGCCAGAAATTTTTTAGTTCCGTCACTGTGTTGGGGAGTGAAGGGCATGATTGCAAGTCAGGGGGTGGGAGGCAGGATCCAGGGGTTTCTGCTGCCTTTTTGGATTATTCATTCACCTTTTTCTGTAAGACTGTATTTACAGGTATCACTCGCTGTAACATAGTCATTCCAACTCTCCAACCTCAAATCTTGTTGAAATATTACTATTATTGTAGAGTCAAATTATGTATGCAAATCTGCTGCAGCTATGGTTCTGTCCCTCCTCCCCCGCCCCCACCCCCCCCTCGCAGAGAAAGCCATTTCCCCCCAGCATTTGAAGTAATTGTGTGGTGCATGTTTGCTACATGACATGCGCACAGTCGTACCACAGCATATCTATAACCCAATAACCACAGACACCCATTTATACTGTTTATTTGTCCACAGCCTTATTAAAAATATCATACATTATAACAATTAGGGTCATTGCCAACAACCATCACAGCATTTTAAAGCAATACCCCCCATACATAATCTTCCCTGGCAATGACCCAAGAATAAACAGTATATAACAATATATATAACACATAACATGTCCGTCCATACGACCCCATTTCCAATGATCAACTGCAGGGGTGTACCGAGATACCCCTACACCACCAGGTTCGGAGCCAAAGATCTTGAACCTACCAACCAAGTAAACTCCTGCCTAAATCACCTTAAACCATGTACCCCTTCCTACTCCAGGTAGCTCCCAATTTAACCTTGACATTCCCTGCCACTGTGAAGAAAAAGGGAACACTATCCCCTATGAGCTACCAAAAAAGGGGAGGGTAGGTGGTACAACTAAGAGGAAAGTGCAGATTTGATTAAGATGGCCCCTTCTCAAGGTGGCCATGTTATATATGACTGAACTAAAACACAATCCCCTCAATTAACCTTCCCACTTAACTCTTCCTATGCCTAACTCCTGGCCCTGTCAAGGCCCATTCCCCTGCTGCACTGTTTCATGGGCTACACGACATGCACACAGTCGTATCATAGCGTTTCTATAACCTAACACCTAGGCACTAATAACCACATACACCAATTTCTATTGTTGGAATTATTTGTCCACAGCTTTATTAAATATATCATAAATTATAACAATTAGGGTCATTGCCAACAACCATCATGGCATTTTGAAGCCACAATCCCCCCATACATAATCTTCCCTGGCAATGACCCAACAATAAACAGTATATAACACATAACATGGCCATCCATACGACCCCATTTCCAATGATCAACTGCAGGGGTGTACCGAGACACATCTACACCACCAGGTTCAGAGCCAGCAGAGTTCTAACCTACCAACCAAGTAAACTCTAGACATGTGCGATTCATTTCGTTCTGAATGTACATTCGTCCGAATTTCATGCAATTTGGACATTCGGATGCTTACTAATGTCTGAAGTGCCGAAGTCCAAAAGTGCAGAAGTTCCGAAGTGATGAAGTGATTCAGATTTCTGAAAAGTGGCAAATCAAGAGAGAGTGAGGGAAAATTAAGTGAATGATGACAGGAATCTTGACCAATAAACTAATTCCTTTTGTGCAATGATGTCATATCCTGTAAGTGTCACATCGTGGCTGACAGCGGACCCTGAATGACGAGCGTACCTTACTCCCTTGCCGCCTGGCATGGGATGTTTGTCCCATGCAGTCTTGTGCAGTCTCCACTCTAGACATGTGCAATTTGTTTCGTTTCGAATGTACATTCGTACAAATTTCATTACATTCGGCCATTCGGATGCTTACAAATGTTCGAATTGCCAAAGTTCCGAAGTGACGACATTCAGCAGTTCTGAAGTGCCGAACTGAACCAAATGCCATTAGTCCAAATTGCCAAAGCAGACACATTTTTTTACTTATCCGAATTTCCAAACCGAACTGAACCAAATTGTTTGCCCATGCACAGCCCTAGTAAACTCCTGCTAAAATCACCTTAAACCTATCCAAGCTTAAACCTATCCCCTTCATACTCCAGGTAGCTCCCAATTTAACCTTGCCATTCCCCGCCATAGCTCAGGACTTGACCCCCTAAATCTCCTGAGCGTCCCCACCACATAAAAACAGGGCCCTGGCAATACCCTCCTGAAAACCCAGGTTAAGCAGATCATACCCCACATCCGATAGATGGACCCCATCCCAATTAAAATACCCAGGAAGCATACCTTCCAATTTCCGATGCCTCACCGCTATACCCCCTATTTTCCTGACAAAATCGCCATTGTCTTGTTCACTTTACCCCAACACCGCCCTACTGCAGTCAGGTTCCCAGCATGCCTCCAATGAAAACGTGGAACCATTTCAGACCACACTATCACCATACCTGGGACCAGCTCCCATAGTCAGTCCAAATTCTTCTTCATCCAAGACTCATTAACCCCAGCGTGTATTAACGATATATCTGGGGCCACTCCCCTTAACACCATCCAAAAGATTTCCCCACTGACACCTTGCCAACCAAAACCTCACAACCCACACCACATCAGCAAAACTTGCTCTGAAGGAAAGCCCAGCTGCACACCACACGTCCAAACTGACGCTCTCTTCTGTGCCCAGTAGATGTAAGAGTGGCTCACCAACCAGACCACCCAACCTAAAACAAAATTAACAACATAACAGATTCCCCCACTTTCCAACACCACACCCCATCCTAACCCAGCCAATTAGGCTGTACATAGGACCCCAATACTGAACGAGTGGGTCCCAAACTGCATGGGATCCAAACCAAACCTCTGTATCCCCAGCCGAAAAACCTTAAAAAACTGAAAACGTGACAGGGTGGACCCATCCTCGTGTAACAAAAGACAACCCTCAACCCGCGGCCGACTGGAAACAGGCAACAAACAGGAAAGCCAGTGCAGCCATAGTCCGATTGATCGTGGACGGGGATGCCCGCCGTGTGAACAAGCGGCATAAAAACCACAAGAGGGTGTCCAGGCGACCCACTTGCGACTGCCCAACCCCTGTGCAACCCACAGCCTCGTCCCAAGTGTGACGGACAGCCTGGCACCCCAACTGGGCGCCTCCGCCAATCGCTGCTTCCTAGTACCTCCAAGTACCTTCAAGCACCACACCAGACACCATAAGCACAGTAGTCCTCACTTCCAGCATTACATCTTGGCAAGCGTCTTGCTGTTGTGTAGAACCGAACGCAGGCGATCCTGGAAGTCCAGCGGTGTTTGGTAGTTTCAGTGTTCGAAAAAAGTTCCATGAACTCGACAACCAAACACCATTGGCCGCCACTTCATGGTCGTTCATGCGAACAGCGGCCAACCAGACGAACACTTAGAACACTGCGGTGGAAAGTGTTACAAACTATTAGGCTTAACAAGCTCCCGGGGGGTCTCTGGTTCATGCGCCTGTTCGGTTCCCGAACCAAATACAAAATCCCACGATCCAAGTCTGTGCACATAGTTTTTAAAGGGTCCACAGTTTGGCAAGGCTGGCAAGCAGGCCCCTCCAAGATACTTTTCTGCCACACCAAGCATTCCAGACCTTGTTGTACGCTCCCGGCGTTGCCAATCAAAAGAGCTCCCACTGTAAACGAGACAAGGAATCAGTCAACACGTTCAACAACCCAGGCCCCTGAGCCGAGAAAAAGATATTAAATTACATGCACAACAATACAAAACACCTGAGCAACTGCACCACCGGAACAGAATGTTAAGGTGATGTTTGAGGGTGACAATGTGTGGAATCGGTGGGTATGACAGGGAGCCAACGAGGGCCCCACCATCTTGTCTGCTGCTAATGGCATTCCGAAGGTCTGAGCCACCCATTCCAAGGACCACAACTTCTGCCTACAACGATCCGACCTAGCCAGGGCCACACACAAGAAGATAGTGTACCAACGGCTTCCATCTTGTCCCGCACTACCCACTCTAAGAAGGTACTAAACTTCTCAAAGTAAGCACATAGGACAGAGACCAACAAAATAAGTCCCGTCAAAGAAACACCCCAACAGTTGGTGACAATGGGAATGGATCGGCAATAAACGGAAAGACAATTTTACGTTCACCTTTGCCATCAGCACCCCGCGTCCTGCCCTACTAACCAACTCAACCACTTGGTTGAATGATACGTAGGCAATGGAACACAGGGCGGCATCGATATTATCATTCACTGATGATCCTTTTGGATAAGATAAATGGTGTATCAAGCTAAATTTACCCACCTCCTTCTTGGGGATGACCCCTAGCAGCTCAGCCAGAGGTGGTTCAGCAAACAGCCCAGCCATCCTCCCCAATTGCACTTCTTTAAACATCTTTAAAGTGCTCAGCAACCGACTTTAAATGATGACACAGTTGGCCAGCAACTGCAACCCGATACGGAATGAAAAACCCCTTGAACAACAGCATCGCGTCCCCGCTTGAATCATCTGGCGTGCCTATGAGCCCCCCACAGCCAGAGTATTCATGCTTGAATCTGCATGAGGCCCCCCCACTTACACTGGATCTCGTTAAAGAGACAGCACAAATCAATGATCAGGAGATTTCTCCCCCAACACGCTTCCCAAGATACAAAAGGCCCTGAGCCAATTCCCAAACGACTTCGGCATCTTCCGATACCGTTGTCGTTTCTCCTCCTCATCTTTCTTGGAATCTTTCTTATCCTCCTCCTCAAGATCCAAATATTTGTCCAGGGGGAGAAGCAAAAAGACCTCAATATAGTCTCCCTTTCAAATCTTCTCCTTTAGCTCCAGTTTTAAGTGACAGCCCAGCACCCCCTTGAAAGACACGTGCACATTCTGTCTCACCACGTCCGGAATTTTTCCCGTTAGCTCAGCCCTCTATTCTGCTTAGTACTCCAACAACCCCTGCACCTGCAACCCTGGCCCCACTGTCCATCACTGGAGGAACACACAACCGACTGAAATGTAACCCCTGTTCCCCCATCCTGAGCTCCAAATATTCAGAAATTACTTCAAACTATCTAGCAGGTTCCCTGCGTGTGGTGCAGAATAAGATTCACCACCAGAACCCCCGGCCGTTGCATGGGAGCTGCCCATCCTTCGACCAGATGAAGGTCTGGAGAGTCGACGCAACGCAGGTGTTCCTCAGACTGGTCCCACCGTGGGACTGCAGGAGAGCGGCTTGCAGACCTGCGGCTTCCCTGCTCTTCTGTCGTGAGACCCTGTCGTGGCACCTGCTGAGCTGGCCTGAATGGCCGTCTGGCGCAACCTGCCTAGGTGGTGAGCTTCCACTAGAGGAACTGGAAGTGCTGCTCCCATAGCTGCTCCTCCTGACTGGGGACTCTGCTCATCCCCTGCTGTGATGCCTAGCAGAAGGGTCCCTATTCCTGCTGTTCCTCCTAGCAGTGGATCGCTTGACACTCCTCACTCTCATCATCCCTGTATGCACTACACCTGAGAGCGCTCTCTTGTGTACCCACTGTCCCTCTCTGCTGACAGCCTGGCACGCCGGTGCTTCCAATTTTTGTGCGCCACCAACCCTAGCTGAGCCGCAACCCAGACCTGGCTCTCTGCCCTCTCCTGGCGTCAACTAGGCCCTCCCCCAGTCGCCACTTCGCTAGCCTGGCTGCCTGGCCCTGTGTTAGCAGCCGTAGTCTCCTTCCCAGCCTGACTTCCTGGCTTTTACTCACATATAATTAAATACTAATATATTATTTTTTTCGTATATTTATATATGAATTTAATTTTCAGGCTGAGTTTGAAAATATTACAAATTTAGACGATTTCTAAACAAAGAAACCCAACAAAATAGCTTCCCCTCTTGCTTTCTACACAGATTGACTTTGTCGTTCATTCAGTGGCTCTCTGTAGGAAGTCCTCATGTAACAGAATGTTAAGGTGACGTTTGAGGGTGACAATGTGTGGAATCGGTGGGTATGACAGGGAGCCAACGAGGAGAGGGGCTGGGACTTTGTTCTGCACTGCCGTGGCCCCTTCTGTTTCTGATCTGGTTTTCAGACAAGAATGGCTCCACATGATTAATCACCGCAAGATTTACAAGGAAGTGATTCACTAATAGTGTAACTGAAAACACTTCCAACCCGAGACAGGAAGACGGACAGGCTGAGAAAGTGACTGCTGTTATACTGCAGGACTCAGAACAATATCATATATAGTCACTACGTCACGAATTGTGGGAAACCGACAAGACAAACGCACATTTCATGCCACACTAGCTGAAACGCAAAAATTCTCCAACTCAGCTTCATCACAGCTCAGTTATTTTTGTCTTAAAGTTGCAATCTACGTGTCGGTTTTCTACAATTCTTAACTTAGTGACAAAACCCTAAAGTGT
Source organism: Pelobates cultripes (assembly GCA_933207985.1). Classification (NCBI taxonomy): domain Eukaryota; kingdom Metazoa; phylum Chordata; class Amphibia; order Anura; family Pelobatidae; genus Pelobates; species Pelobates cultripes. The sequence goes on from OW240917.1 coordinate 260,582,617, forward strand.
TAACTCAATCGGTACAGCTCAGAATTAAAGAGTGTATTAACCCCGTCCGGACCAGATGTAGATAGAATGATTCAAACAAAAAATGAACCGCAGAAATATTGTCGTGAATGGGTTAATTTCTTTTCTCTTTTCTCATTTTAGCATTCATTCTCTGCATTTCAACTGGATAAAAGGCAGGATGTTAACAAACCATTTTGTTCCCCTTGTATTGCCATGATCTGCTCATTATAATGTGGTTAGAGAAACAAGCGCTGCATATTTATATGTAAAAAATGCTTTAATTGATCACTTTGAAGTGCGGTCTTTTCACTTAATAATGGACTAGTTTCTTTCATTGGGCCATGTTCCTTGGTGGGATTCTACCTGTCTAGACAATGTCTTGCTGGTAAATGGATTCTACCTGTCTCGCTGGTAAACGGATTCTAGCTGTCCTGCTGGTAAATGGATTCTACATGTCTAGACAATGTCTCGCTCGTAAACGGATTTTACCTGTCTTGCTGGTAAACGGATTTTAGCGGAGAGCTGCTATTACACAGGTTATCTCCACTTAAGATCCCAATAAGGCTCAGGAACAAGTATTAGAAATCCATAAGGCAATAATTCCAGCAGACAATATCCCAACATCAATCCCAATGACTGGACGACACACAGCATCAGGAGCAGAACTGACTTTTAATTCACACAACCTCCTTATAAAGCATTCTCCCATGCAAGGGAGGGATTCACCATAATTAGGACAGTAGCCAATAATGTCACAGTTACCTCCCACACATCTCCTCCCCTCAGTGTGACACATAATCCCATTAAACATACTGTAGTTTTCCCCGAGTTTGGGATGTACCCCAAAACAGTTAGGTACAATGGGCTAAGTGGCACCCCCTGGTAGCCCTGATCTGGGTGACCAACATATCCAAAATTCACCCAGATCAGACCAGGGGTTCGGGAGTTAGGTAGAAGAGACAATTTGACCGACCGCACACGAGGTCGTAGCCGAAACGGGTTCCATGTGTTTTGGCCCTGCAGTCGGTCTCCGTTCGGGAGGTAAAATACATAGAAATACCTGACATCCACTCTTAACATTGCATTCGCATGGTACTTTTAACTTACCGAATGAGGGGCTGATTAGCCCTTCCGTTCGGGAGTTACGGAGCTCTGGAGGTCTCAGCGGTGTTCGGGTAATTGAGTGTCCGATTTGAGTTTCAGACACTCGACGACCAAACACCGTTGAGGTTTCGTGCGTAAGATGGCCGCCGCCATCTGTTCATATGCCGGACGGCGGCCACCCAGATACATCTAGAAAGTACCGATTGCACCAATTAACTTGCGGTTAGAGAAGTGTAAAAGCCTAATAAGGTACACACTTCTCTCTGGGGTGGTCTACTTGTTCGGTAGTTTTCATTCGTATGGAATACGGATTAAAATTAACGAACAAACATACGTATGCTACATACAATTTTTAGTTATACATGAGAATAAACACACGAATTACACTTTTAACATAACCCTTGAGGACAGTCCAATGCCATCCGCTACACGGATTCTACCTGTCCCGCTGGTAAACGAATTCTACCTGTCCTGCTGGTAAACGGATTCTACCTGTCTTGATGGTAATTGGATGTCGCTTTCTCATTTTTGTTCAGCTAGTTGTTTAAAAGCAACTGTTTCTTCATAAAGGGACTTTCAGATGCTCTGTGGATTTTAGTCACATGCACCTTGTCCTCCTGGGGATGTGCTTACTAATTACTAATTTAATACTGGGAAGGAATGCCCTGGTTATTCCATCATTTATATCCTGCAGCATGGATGTTTTTTCCTAATTAATTCATTCCCATTTTGTACCATATGAATGGTACATACAGCAGGGCTGCTCTACGTGTGCTGCTTTTTTACACACATATGTACATGTTGTGTCCAGATAAGGAAGGCTGGAAGCTGGTTACAGTCAGTGGATTAAGAGACCTATCCTACTCTGCAATATTACCCTTTTTCAGTCTCTGCTTTGAATCAATTTCCAATCCCAGGGTTTTCACATCCATCAATTTTTCTCAGATAAATATCCATCCCTCCCAACATTTCCAATATATAAAGAGGGACACTTTAATTTTAGGTGAGTGAGTGGGGGTGTAACCAGAGGCGGGGATGTTCTGAGTGTGATTGGGAGAATAACCAGGGGCAGGGATGTTCTAAATGTGAGTAAGAGGATGACCATAGGCGGGGGCTGTTTTGAGTGTAAGTGGGAGGATGACTAGAGGCGTGGATGTTCTGAGTGTGAGTGGGAGGATGCCCAGAGACGTGGATGTTCTGAGTGTGAGTAGGAGGATGACCACGGGCGGGGGCTGTTCTGAGTGTGAGGATGCCCAGAGGCATGGATGTTCTGAGTATGAGTGGGAGGATGCCCAGAGGCGTGGATGTTCTGAGTATGAGTGGGAGGATGCCCAGAGGCGTGGATGTTCTGAGTGTGAGGATGACCACGGGTGGGGGCTGTTCTGAGAAATTTTAGGTGTGCAGGTCTTATATATATATTTTTTATATATACGATAAGTTGAGAGTCTCTCACCATGTCTACGTATGGGTAATAAGAAAGTGCAGGTTAATGGGGGCATTTCCAGCGAACAATCGGGGAACAATCTTCCCATCATAACGTGAAACATTCAGAAGTTGCACTTTTTGTCTTTTGTGGGAAATTGTGAAAGCACTTTAAAACTGTCTGTGGGCGAATTTCCTGTATAGAGAAGTAAAATCAACAACATTATGGTAAAACCATTTGTATATATGGGTCTGGACTTTTAGATCCAGACAAAGAATCATGTACTGGCCAACCGACCCGACATCATGGTGGTAGACAAGGAACAGAAGTAGTGGTGGTGGATGTGGCAATACCCAGTGACTAGAACATCAGGAAGAAGGAACATGAGAAGGTGGACAAATACCAAGGACAAAGAAGAAAAGCTAGAAAGGATGTGGAAAGTGAAGGCAGTAGTAGTGCCAGTTGTGATAGGAGCAGTCGGGGATGTGACCCCCAAGTTGGGGGTGTGGCTTCAATATATTCCTGGTGGAACATCTGAGATCGCTATCCAGAAAAGTGCAGTTCTAGGAGCAGCTAAGATACTGTGCAGAACCCTGAGACTCCCAGGCCTCCGGTAGAGGACCAATGAATGAGGAATAAACGTACCACCCTGGAGGGGTGAGAAAATCTATTACATAAATTCAAAATGTATGTTCTCGCCCCTTCTGGCTGGTATATACAATATATATAGTTTATCATTTTTCTCTCTGTCTGAGCACTAATTTGTCTTCCAATCCTTGATGTTTTTTAATATCACAGAAAGCCAACTAACAGATTTACCCAAATACAGTTTATGGCAAAATAGTATAAAACCTGTTTGATGGTGAATAAAAATACCCCTGCAGTTAGAAATGGAGGTGGGGCCTCTTAGTAGGCCGTGAGTTACATGTTATGTATTATTGGTTATGTTAATGTTTGTTCTTTGGTAGGGTCATTATCGGGGGTATGGTACAGGAGAGAGCGTAACGAAAGGAGTACTGTTGACAATGTTAATTTATATATTTATATTAATTAATAAAGCTGTGGACTTTATACTCCAACAGAATTAATTGGTGTCTGAGTGTTATTAAAGTTAGAGGTGGGCACATGCCGAATGACGACTGTGCAACAATGTCATGGCTACTTCTTGATAAATTGTGATGACTCAAATTCTGGTATGAACTTTTTGGAATAAGAAAGATTAACTTTTGTTATTTATTATATTAACACCTCTTTCATGGATGATGTTTTCTTATAAATGTAAAGGTTTATCAGTTGAAATAATTGTACACTGTATTAGAGGAGGATAAACAGGAACATTTTCTCTCTCTGCTGAGTGGCAGGTGCAAAGGGTGGAGCTTATAACAAGGGTTGATTGAGAACCAAAATAGAGGAGCTTATTTTACGTATAGAGCTAAATGCTGCAAGGCAGATTTCTAGTTTTCAATTTAATTTTCATGCCCCCAACAAAAACATTTTGAAAAACATTTGTTATGTATAGAGGGTATAGAGTATAAAGAATATTACCCTTACTAGGAAGGGTTTATGGATTATGTTAAGAGAAAATTGGATAGAAATAAAATGTTAGGAGTTGGGATAAAAGCGATGAAGGCCAATGGAACAGCCTCGGTTTTTGTTTTGCTGTCTTGAGCCAATGCTTGGTTAATGGTGCACCCCCAACGCAAACCACCCGGTCCCGGAGGTAGAGGCAATTAAGGCCAAAACACTGAATTTGTTAAAATTGAAAAGTTGGGGAATGTTGTTTTATTGCCTTAACTGGCCTGGTCAGTTCTCCACAATTTGCAGACCCCCTTTTAACGGGCCGTAAGACCATCTTAACAACCAGTGCTGTGATAATACTTTATATCAAACCAAAATCTTGTATCAATATATAATGGCCCACTGATCTAATGAATCCGGAATATAACGATTCCATACTCCGTACTGACGTAGGTTTCATACGGGTTGCATTGTGATTCTTAAGGTTAAATGTGGGCCTTAAGGGGTTAACACTTGTTTTGTTACAACCTATTGGCTATTTTTAATCCTGTTTGTTTGACTTTTTTTGCTGATAAACTGAAATCTTACACAAATGCAAATACTTCTATTTAGAACATAGCATACAACTCATACCTCAACCAATTACCTGGTTACTAATGCAACATACCCAAAGCTGACATGCCCTTTTACACGCCTAAAATCTATCCCAAAATAAGTCTTCAGATGTGTTGTCATAGCAACAGTGAAATCTTCTTTAAAACTTTCTTTGTTTCAAACTCTGGAGGTGAGAATAAAATGACTGATGTTACAGGTTCGCTTGTCAATGGTTTCCTAATCTGGAGCAGCCCCCAAAGCTGTGAACAAATTATTAATATCACTAAATGTGGAATACGGAAAAAATGATTATATGTGCGGTTTATTACACGCCGTATTAACAAATATACTCAGATCTCATCATGCCATCATGTCACACAGTTTTTCTGTCACTAGGTACATTGGGATTTAATAAGCTTATTATTAATATTGTCATTTATATCGCGCTAACATATTCCACAGCGCTGCAAAATATTATAAAGGGGGACATTTACAATAAAGGAGACAATGTTACAGGATCAATAGACTGATGCGAACCGAAAGAGCTTCCAATCTATCATAGGATCGTTAGCACTTTCTACTAATAGTTTTTATTCCTGTAAAGTTAGTACATTGCTCGGCAGATTTAAATTTGAAATATAAAATGGATCTGACACATGTTCGCAATCCCTCAGTTTATCATCCCTTTTTATAAGCAGAAATATAACAAAGTCTATTTTTTGGGGCATCTTTGAAAATATAAATAGGTCAATTCTCTGTGACATTAGCCTGATATTATGAATGCATGTGATCTGATATGTTACAGCCAAGCTTTCGTGCCTATTTACAAGCTAAGATCAGAATGAAGCAATGTCATGATACGCACAGTTTTATTCTCTTGGGACTCGTCAGCGCGGCGCTGGATTTGGTTTACACAAACTCTCACAAAGTACGTTTTATTTCTTTTTTCCTTTCGCAGTATCTACTCATTGGAAAACGAATGTATAAACAGTCATTCCACGTCAGGAATGAGCTCACAACCTGACAGTTCCTGATAGACCGAGAGGATTTGGAAGAATGCTGACTGATACATTTAACTCAACTACTTTAGGAGAATACACTAATAATCTCCCTCTTTGTAAAGGGGCTAAATACATTTAACTGTTTGAGTACAGGAAAGTAGAACAAGGGGTTTCTGAGTTCTGTTGAAATGTTTTAATAAAACATTAAATAATCCTAGCAAATAATTCTAATTTTCTCCTACAATATGCCTTTAAACCCATTACCTCTATAATCCCTCCTCCCCCTGTTTTTATTCCTTGTTTTATCAATTATCCCACTGTGCCCCCTACTATTGGAGCAAACCCCCCATATTAAACCTGACACTTCTTTCACTTATTATATAAAAATGTACATCTTCATAGAAACCTTCATTCATGTTCCATAAATCGACATCAGCCAAACCCATCTGACCCCATCACTCCTAGCCAGTACAACCTGCGTTTCTCCCCAGACTGGATTCACCGGATCCACATATTCCCTTGACTTTTATTTTACGGAATTAGTAATGACTGTTTAATTAATGAATATGCTCGCTAACGATTGTATTATTATTACAAATTTGTTTTTATGTAGCAATAAAAAAACAATAGACGCAGTAACGGAGAATTCTGTGACAGCATATGCGCCAGTATTTTATTTGGTTTATTTTAGGATAACGACGAGTTAACACAGAGAATTTATCTTAACAACCTGCTGATGGCTTAGTTCATTAGCTCTACAAACAAGATTCAGGATTTTCTAACAGACTTATTAACTGCTGTTGACACACTGTAGACTTGGAGAGTCAATTCATTCCGAGCTGCAATTCTTTTTATCGTGCGAATTCCCAAACTCTGAGCTGAAATGCAGCCGAACCAAAACGAAAAACGCAATGGCCAAATTTGGTCGTTTTATTTCGTAATTTCTAATTCTGACGCTGGTGTCAATTGGATAAAGATAATTGATGGTTAGAGAACAGTTAGTAATGATTGATTTTATTCACAGATCACGTGAGAAGTAACTAAAAGAGGGAAAACAAGAAAGACCAGTAAAACCTGTATGTATAAATTTAATAAAGATATGTATCGGTTTGTTACTGCCCCTCCCGCTCTTCCTTCAATCAGGAACTTTTTCCTCACTTAATTTGTGAACCAACTGGAGAGACAATGCTTTACTCAGTAAATATCTAATATTTAGAATTTCTTTATATTTTGCTGTGCACTGATTGGCCTGTTTTCACCCCCTTTTGGTTTCTTTGTTTATTATTTCTTTTTTTGATGACCCAAATTCTGCGAACCTGAAGCAACATATATCCGAAGATAAACCAACCTGAAACACGAATAAATCATCTTTAACCCCTTAAGGGTCGGACTGTTTTTGCGATGTTGTACATTTGCGACCAGGCCTCTTTTAACACTTTTGTGGTGTTTGTGTTTAGCTGTAATTTTCTGCTCTCTCATTTACGGTTCCCATACAAATTATATATTGTTTTTTTCAGGACAAAAAGGGCTTTCTTTACATACCATTATTTATATAATCTCATGTAATATAATTTTAAAAATATTAAAAAATTGATGAAAAATTGAATAAATACATTTTTTTTACTTTTACTTGAAAAATCTTTTACTCATCTACAAAAGCGAATGAAAAAAACTGCTAAATACGTTTAAAATGTTATCCTGAGTTTAAAAATACCCAGTGTTTACGTGCTTTTTTTTGCAAGTTATAGGGCTATAGGTACAAGTAGGATATTGCGGTTTCAAAACATAAATTTTTTCAATGTATCAATAGTGACATTGTTATACTCGGGAGACTTTGCTGAACACAAATATTAGTGTTTCAAAACAGGAAAACTTATCACAACAATTATATCATCAGTAAAAGTGCTGTTTGTGTGTGAAAAATGCAAAAAAAGTCACTTTCACTGACAATATCATCGCTGTGATATGTTTTACTGTTTTGAATCACTAATATTTGTGTTCAGCGAAGTCACTGAGTAAAACAGTACCCCCCATGTACAGGTTTTAGGGTGTCGTAGAACGTTACAGGGTAAAATACAGTGCTAGCAAATTAAATTCTCTGGACTTTCGGCCTGGGTTGGCAGGCAGGTCCCTCAAATTGCAATTAATAAAATTACTGAATTATGTAAAAATATTACATAAATACCCACATAGAATTTAAATATATATGCATATTTATATATTTGAAGTCTACGTGTATATTTATATAATTGATGTAATTTTGTATATGGACATATGTATATTTCGTATTATTTTTATTTATTTATATATACAAAGATATATATACAATTTCATTCTAAGTGTATTTTGATATAAATATATATATTTTAATATCAAAATACAGTTAGAATAAAATTTCATATACATATATAATTTTTTAAATTTTTATTATTATTTTAAATTTTTTATTTATTTAATTTAATTTAATCTATTTATTATTTGTATTTTATAATAATATATATATATACACAATATATATAGTTATTATATATATACATGTGTAATTTAATTATAAGTGTATTTTTATATTAATATATGTACATATTAATATAAAAATACACTTAGTATGACATTATATATATATGATATATAGACATATATTATATGAATATAATATATGTCTATATATCATATATATATATATATATATATATACACACATATATAATTTTTTTTTTTTTTATTAACATGAACTTTATTTTTTTTAATGATTTTACACTAGCAGGGAGACTGCCTGTCAGCACAGACCGTCACCCTGCAGGCAGACACATGGACACCTATTGTGACCATGTGATCGCTCTGTTGAGCGATCACATGGCCACAGGGGTCCAAATCCGCCATGGGGAGACTGTCTGGGCTGCAGGCAGTCTCCCCACACCAGGAGCACCGCCGATTGCCGCCAGGGGATCGACGGCGATCGGGTAAGTACATTGGACCGTTCGGATGGTTCAGGGCCGTCATCTGCATTTTTGCATTGCCGACCGATGACGGTCCTGAACCGTCCTCGGTCCTTAAGGGGTTAAAAAAAGTGGTTTGGGGGGCGGGGCCTGACAGCCAAGATGGCCGGACGTGCTCTCTGAGAGCTTGTTCAACAGAGAGCACAAAAACAACAATCTTGTAAAATGTAACCATGCCAATGAACCATGGGGCCCAGAAAACGATACTGTACCACACCAGGACCAAAACGTTACCGAGCATGCACGGACACGATACAGGAGCGCACAACTCAGCCACTCAGTCTATACTGCAGCGTAACCTGAAACCTGGGATCGCCCAGCATGGGACCCGCTTGTACGCGAAAGTTGAAAGATGCCCTGCTACCTCCCCCTCTGGACCGGTGGGGGACATCCCGGTCCTCGCTGGGGATGATTACCCCCACAACAAGGCAAGACCAAGCGACTGCACCTACAAGAAAATGGGGCTGTCAGGGCCTGAGCAAGATGGCGCCACAGGCGCGACTCACGACTAAAAGCTTTTCTGTCAAACCACCCGACTGCACGCTATTATTCTATGAGTGGCTCTGCACCAGCCTATGTACTAAGCTACGAACCAGGGGATGGCTCTACAAGCTGGCGATAAAAGAAGCGGCGGCATAGATTCGCCCTGCCACCTGGCGCCAACTGAGTGGAGACCCACCCGAGCTCCCAGAGCGGCCCTCAGACAGAGATGAGGTGAGAGAACGGGGCGGCGGGAAATGGAGACATACCTCTCAGACGCCAGCGCTGGCCCTCACACACTCCAACGCAGGACTATCACACACTCCTGACCCACTCATCGCTCAAACCAACTATTCACCAACCAACAAAACACATCCCTGCATGTACAGACCTATGCCGACAGCAGCGAGGATGACCGACAATCGGCACAGTTATCTACAGGGGACCGACACGGACAGAGAGCCTCCTCAGGAGATGGAACATCATCAGGCCACCCACTCTACCAACGCCTTGGATCCGCCTGCCAAAACGTGGCATCCCCGGTGCCCTGGAGCAGCGGCCTACCAGCCGTGGGCATCGGCTGATCAACCTATCACACAGACTTGCAGGGAAGTACTGTGGCTCAGTAGCCTGTCGGTTGACCCACGAATCGTAACAATCGAGTCTCTAAAATATAGGGGCCTGGGACTCTGAAGCTGGACATGTATAGCTTCATACAGTAAAGGAAGCGGTCTAGAGCCTAGATATGTCTTTTATTTAGAATTCCATTGATGCATATCCATTGATGTATTAGAGAAGCTCCCTTGCATGTAACAACTTTTGTCCCCCTACGTCACCAGACCCTGTAAGATTTTGTTATAAGCAATATAATCTGTGGCTGCTGAAGTTATGTTAAAACCAGTGGTACACTTAGGCATTCCAGCTGTACAGCATGTTTCTCGAGGCCGCTAACAGCTCTATATATATATGTCCTCTCTGACCATCACATGATTTTAGCTTATGTGATACAACAACAGTACAGCTTTGTTGGCGACGTTTAAGCCCTTTCTGTTCATCACAATGCCTACCATATATGCAGATGTACTCCATGTTAAGCATTGATTATTTTGTTTTATTGTCGTTTATCATACTTTATTTTCATTAATCATATTTTGACACTCTAACTGTCTAGACAAGCATGATACCAAAACATAAAAATGTGCAAATTCCTATGCCACTGCCTAACTACTGTTTATCTTGAAATGCGCTGTTGTGGCGTCTGTTAATATCCTGTAACCACCTGCACAACCAAAATAAAGAATTTTAAAAAAAAAGTGGTTTGACCAAAACTAATCTTCTCACAGTGCACCAGTGTAATTCACACATTACGGTCCTTTTACAGACGTGTAACTCTGTGCTACATATCGAACACCCCCTTTAAATTGGGGTTATTATGGAATATATATCTAAAAGGCCACCCTGATTTAATGTCTGTTCTGCTGGATACAATACATGAAATCTGACCACCTTACAGCCAATCAGAATGTTCTACATTAGCGCAGTGGATATAGTCGCTCTATATAAATACATTTCATAATAAAAGGGGGATTTACTAATCTCTAATATGGAAATGTACCGTATCTGCTTTTTAGTTCATTTTCTCTTAGCGCAGCCACAATTACTGTTTTTCTGCCAATAATTATTTTAATAATTTTGTTTGTCTGTGCCGTCCACTGTCAATGCTCCCAATTTGTCACAGGAATATTGTAACCCTTACATTGTATCGCTGGGCAGATTCTGCGAATACGTCTACAATCTGCATTGTGCTAATCTTAGAGCCTTTAGAGAGCTCACAAACATTGCACGTGACCTTTACCCCATGGAGATCTCAGCCGCAGGCTTTAACAGCCCTGTTATTCCAGGACTTTGATCTCTTCCTACTTATAGTGAATTTCTACTAAATCTCCCATAATAAATAGAAATATTTTATTTATTTTTTGTAACTTTTTTTATCACAGAGGAACTTTGTATAACTTTGGAACCAGATTAAAAACAGATAGCCACTAAAAGCCTGTTACTTCCATTATTATACATTTATAAATTGTACCACAACAACAACGTACGAATGACAGATACAACATACACATGGCTGAGCGGATATTAAGACAAGACATCCTGAACCCAAAGAGACGTCTATGGGATCCCGTGGGCAGTTTTAGGAGTGGGCATAAAGGGTCACTTTCCCCGAATGGCCTACTCATATAGCAATTTTCTTGGAACTCCCAAAACGTTATAAGTGGTTTAGGATGTGTTGACACGGTCGCTTCATTACTCTGTACGTAGACCCTTGCTGGTTTTTATTAGATCATTAAAGCAAAGATAAGAACCCTTGCTGGTTTTTATTAGATCATTAAAGCAAAGATAAGACATCAGCCAGAGGACGACAGGTAAGAGGTCGGGGTGCTTCACAATGTTTGAGGTTCTTCTGTCACAGGACGAAAAATGAAGATGGGATCCTCCGCGACGTCTTTCCTTCTCTCACTTCCGATCCAGTTAATTCCTGGTTTGTTTAGCTCACTGAAGATCAAGAAGCAGCAATTGCCCAGAACACCTGCCTGGATTTTTGGTTTTACATTTGGGCAGTGGTGTGTCCCTTTAATTATGTAAGGTGACCTGTCCTCTGACTGCTGGTGAACAGACTTATCTTTTTCAGTTCCTCTAAGTCCTTCTATGAATAGTTTGATGCTTTGTAAGGTTATTAAGGTTATTCACTAAAATGAGAATTGAAAGGAAATTCAAAGTAAAATTCAAATTTAAGGTCAAAATAGCCAAATCTGGAAATAATCTCTCAGTCAGTATATGTGTCTGTGTAAGGTTTGCTAATGCTCCAGACGGGGTACCAAACATAACGAAATAAACCATAACAAACACAAACAATTCACATCCATTCATTTTCATAAGGATAGCAAGTTAGGGACTTATCTACTAAGTAACTAAAACAGCAAATTTAAGAAAAGGCCTTTTTGTTATTTTTGCAGTTTCAGCTGTTTAGTGGATAATTCCCTAATTTTACACCCTTATGTGGGGTTGACATAATTAAGGGCACCACTTCCACTGGAAGGTCATTCAGAGTATCTACTACTGTGTCAATATCTCAACCTTGCACTGGAAGTTGGAGCGTCTAACAGTAATATACAAGGGGTAGTTGATACATGGAACAGCCTTCCAATGGAAGCGCAGCAAACTGAAATTCGGACCCCATTATTCCCATTTTCCAGAGGATACCAAACTAGGGCACTGTTTAGCAGATATCTCCCTAATCAGGTATCCTTAAACATAGTAATCCCACATATGGGTACCAAATGGAGGAGCTAACTACTAAACAGCTGCCTGAAAGATCAAAATTAATGGTTTTTCCTTCTTATTTTTAATCTTTCAGCTGTTTAGTACATAGCTCCCGCATTGAGTATCCTTACGTGAGATTTCCATAATTCTGTGTAACAAATTAGGGACTTATCTACTAAGAAACAGTATTAGCAAAATTAATAAAAGGGCTGTTCCCTCGGTTGGTATTTTCAGTTGAGTACCTGTGCCCTAACCATTTATTTTTTGGAGTCATGGATGTAACTCTGAATCACGAAACTAAAGTGAGAGCTCATTCATTCCTTGTTGTGTTTGTGTCTGGATTCGGTCACACGGAGGTTTGGAAATTTGGACGAATGGCGAAGCTGAATGTCTAGATTATATATTGTATCTTCATAGCTGGATGATGGTCCCCACCCAAAGCAGGGATACTGAAAAATACTGGGATCTTTATCCTCTTAGCCACTTCTCACATTATGGAGCCAAACACGGCCCTGGGCTAACCTGACTCACAGGAGGACAAGCTATCAGGTGCTATTGTCCTCTGATAAATGGGGCAGTGAAACGGCCTTATATGCAGACTAGCCTTTCAGCAAATCTATCTGCCATCTGCTTGGTGGGGCCGCTAGAGAAAGTGATTAGTCAGTAGTCTGGGCTCCAAACTGATTGGGAGGGCTGTATTCGAATGCAAAGTTTGTTCATCAAAGTCTAAACTTGAATTATAAGGCTGCTCTTTGTCAAACATTTTCATTGATTTAATATGTAGAGATATCTGCTAATACGGATTGACTAAGAAAAGAAAAAAACATCAGTTTAAATGCGAAAGTTTCCCTGCAACAAACGTGTTCTGCGTGTGTATCATTTACTTCCTTTTACATCTCGGCGACTGTCTAATGAGTGGACAATTCACACTGATAAAGGGTCTTTAAAGGCTGGCTTGTTATTGTACAATTATTCAATCATTGGTTTTTAAATGGTTAAAATGTTCACAACCCTAAAGCACTTTATTTTGCTGATAAACTTTATGTATGAAGAGTGTGCTCTATTTTATCATCGTTATTTAATTTTACAAAAAGTGCAGTTTTCAATAGAAATTAGCACTTTTATAAATTAGCCTTGTTACACCCCCTCACCCCTTCTGGCTGTTATGTGTGAAATGTGTCCTATTTTTTTCATTTTACAAAAAGTGCAAATTTCAATAAAATAAACAAAACAGCAATTTTATAAATGAACCTTGTTACACCCCCCTCCCCCCTCCTGGCTCTCAGACACAAGTCGAAATGGAAACATCTCCACTTTTTGTTTTTATAGCTCGGCTATTCTTGGTTTAGTGAATAATCCCAAAGATGGATTTTCAGGATCCACTATCGTGGGGAATTCAAAATGAATTTCAAATTAAAGGTTAAATCAACTGAAATGGAACAATTCTCAGCCGGCTTAGTTTCCTCATCTGCTACTTTGAATTTAAGTTTTCCACAATTCTCAGTTTAGTAAATAGCCCAAGCAAATGACATTTTTTGTGAAGGATGTGGCCAAGGACCAGCGCTAATCTGGAACATTTTGTGGAACTTCATAACCTGCTGACCGCTATGTGTCTAGCTGGCCTCGATCTAAATTAGGTTTCCAAAGTATTTTACTTAAAGGACCACTATAGGCACCCAGATCACTTCAGCTTAATGAGGTGGTCTGGGTGCCAGGTCCAGCTAGGGTTAACCCTTTTTTCTATAAACATCGCAGTTTCAGAGAAACTATGTTTATAAATGGGTTAATCCAGCCTCTAGTGGCTGTCTCATTGAGACAAAGCGTCAACCACGGTATTCAAGCACCCCGGAACATGCCGCGTGCAAAACACCACAGTGAACAACATACACAGCAACACAAATTTTCAAGGGCACCACTGGGGTGGAAGAAGCAGACTGATTGTTCACCACATGCACCACAGACATGTTATGCGACTAAAAGATAACCTTCCTATCCCGAAGCAAGTCACCCCACAGTACAAGAGCCACCACCAAAGGAAAAAGTTCCAAGAACGTGAGGTTGCGGATAAGCGAGTTATGAAACCAGGCCATTGGCCATCGGCCATGGCTTTGCACACCATCTCCCCCCAAAATACGCCCCGAAGCCAACGTTGCCCGACGCATCAGTGTACAGTTCCAACTCCTAGGCCGACACTGACGGCTTCTGAAAGATCACTGTGCCGTTAAAATGCGTTAAGATCTTATCCCACACCACCAGGTCTGCCTTCATGGAAGACGAAACCTGAATAAAATGGTGTGGAGACCTGACTTCCGCTGTCGCCCGAGACAGGTTGCGACTGAAAATCCACCCAATGGGGATCCCCCGACTAGCAAAATTAAGCTTCCCAATCAGTGACTGCAGCTTTTTCAGGGTAACCTTCCTAGAATGACCGCACCCACCACCTCACGGAGCCCCACCAGCTTGTCTAAAGGGAGCCGACACTCAACCCTTATCGAGTCGATCTCAAATCCCAGGAAGCTGAGACATTCGGTTGATCCCTCTGTCTTGCCCTCTGCCAGCGCCACACCAAACAGCCCAGTCACCCACTCAAGTGTCCGCAGAAGAAAGAGACACTTCGGTGAACAAGCTAGACCAACGCATAAGAAATCGCCCAGGTAATGCAATACTAACCGACTCCATGCCTCAGACCGAACCACCCACTCCAGGAAGGTGCTGAACTTCTCGAAATAGGAGCAAGAGATGGAGCAACCCATTGGTAGGCAAAGGTCTGAAGTACTGGCCCTCAAAGAAATAACCCAGCAAGTAATGACATGCCGGATGCACCGGTTGCAGCCGGAAAGCTGCCTTGATGTCAACTGTCGCCATTAACGCGGAGTGCCCGGCCTTTTTAACCAGCTTTTTAACCAATGTAATGATGCGTAAGAGACCAAGCACAAGCCCTTGTCAATGTTGTCATTGACTGAACACCCCTTGGGATAAGAGGCATGGTGAATGAGCCTGAATTTACCCACCTCCTTCTTCGGAAACACCCCCAGCGGGTACAGCCTCAAATTGGTCAGCGAGGCGAGGGCAAACGGCCCTGCCATTCTCCCCAACTGAATATTTTTGAATAGCTTGTCGCTTATCACCTGAGGGAAATCCGCTACCGAACGCAAATTGCGCAAACGTAAGGGGAACTCCTGATCTCGGAACGGTATGACAAAACCCTCTGAAAACCCGGCCCTTAACAAGTTCGCATCAGCTTTGTTACTGTAGAGGCTTAGCCACAGTCGCATTGTGTCTAAACTTTATGCCTTTTTCTTTCTTAAAGCACCGTTGGAGGGCATGTGCTCCCCGACACCCAGAGCACTTGTGCTTAAACCTGCATGACGAACCCCACTTACACTGGCCCTCGTTGAAGAGCCAGCAAACGCCTTTCCTAAAAGCGGTCGACGAGGCAGACTGACCCCCCACGCCGGCCCCAGACTGAAAGTGGGGCGCCTTCTGCACCATCATCAGCTTAAGCCATAAGGGGAGGTCCATTTGGTCCCACCGCATCCCAGGGTTGGCCGATAGCCACTGCCTAAACTTCTTATCGTACTTCCACAATGCCAATCCGCCGTACGTAAGGTCAGCTTCCCAGTGTAACATATTCCTCCTCACCTTGCGGTATTTGCGCTGCGTCTGCATAACTGACTCCAGCAACATATTGATGGCCGCCGGCCGCTGCAGAGCCACACCAAATTATAGCCCCACGTCCACCCACCTTAATGATGATGTCGGCGAGCATATGACGTCACGTGGGAGACGCGCGGACATTCTGGGGTCAAAGGCCGATTCCAGCCAATCAAAGTTGTTAAGAGCTTATTTAAACATAATTCTACTTTTACTCATTGCCCTGTCGTGGATTCCATTAGTGATTGTCCAAGAGTGTGTTCCTGAGCATTTATTTCTGGTTATTGACTTTGGCTTCGTTTGACTTCCCACTATTCTGGTATCTCTGATTTCTGGCTTTCCCTTATCGTTGTGCCCCATTCTGTGTCCCCTAACCTCGGCAAGTATCCTGACTATTCTTTGGTGCATTAAGTCCGGCCATTCTAAGGCCCGGTAATACGTTACCAATTAGTCCTCAGTGTGACACAATCCTACGTGCTGGATCAATTAGTAATCCTGACAACCAGATGCCGTTGAGATAGCAGAACAGGGAGGAACAAATCCCTGGAGATTTCTTGCCAATGATGCAGGCCAATATACAAAAAGCCCACAGCCAGTTGCTGAAAGACTTCGGAATCTTCCTATAGCGCTTCTATTTCTCTACCTCCTCCTTTTTGGCGTCCTTTTTGTCGTCTTCCTGAAGCTCAATAATTGAAGAAGAGAGAACACCTCAACAAAATCACCCTTCCAGATCTTATCCTTCACTTCCTGCTTAAGCTGAACCCCCAACGGCCCCGTGACAGAGACATAAGCATTTTGCTGTGCAGCATCCAGAATTCCACCTGTCAACAATGCCCTCTCCCCGTCACCATCCGCTGCCGAAGCTGCCTTGTCGCCCGCCTCCCCACTGTCGGACGTGCACGCCCGCACGGACAATGTCTGTGTCAATCAATCCCTGTGTAGGTTTAATAGTTCCAGATGAACCGGCCAAGTCCTCCGCCACCGAAGGCATGTGGGCTGCTCCACGAGGTCCACCGGGTCCAGTATCCGCCGCCACCGTCCTCTGCTCGCCAACCAACATAACAATACGGTGCACCAAACGCCCAGAAACAAAAAAGAACTCCTGGGCAGCTTGTCATATTCTCACTCTGCTCCTCCGTCAATGCCCTGGGATTGCCGGGAGGCCCCCGTAGCATCCCGCACTGCTCCTGGGGCCGCGACTCCTGCAATGAGCATGAGGCCGTCTGTGTGCAGCCCGTCTAGAACTCCCCTGTGTGACCCTGCGAGGAATCGCTGGACACCAACAGCCAGTGGGAACGGGAACCCGGGGGGGACACTGCCATCTGAACCATACTCCAGGCGCTGTTCCCTCCAGCATGGACCCTGTGCTCGGTGCCCCTGGGAGTGCCCACTACTCGACCTGTCATGCCTGTCCCTGGAACTCCGCTGCCTGTACACCTCTGGTGACCTACTGTCGTCTTCCCCAGGACAAACTCCTGGGGCTGGAGAAGGCAGTGGCTGGAGTCTGTTGGTCTCGTAAGGTCATGTTGAAGCAACTGCAGTCACTGATCGGGAAACTTGTTGGGTGATCTCGGTGGGGTGGATTTTCAGTCGATATGTGGGGAAATGATAATGTTGGATGGCTGAGGATTACGGGGTGGGCAATGACTTTAAAAAGTTATTCATATGTTATTGCTATTATTATTATGATTACAGTAAAATTAAAGCTGTGGACATATTGACCAATACCTAAGAGTGTCAGTGTTTTATCAGGGGTGGGTTGGAATAAGGTAGTAGACAGCTCCTCCTGCCCATATGGCACCTGTCATGATTCGCAGTAAATCTGGGGTCTGATAACATTGCAGGCTAGAGGCAGGAAGTAATTGCAATGAGCTTGTTTAAATAAAGATCCTGTATTGATGGATTTTAAATTGTGGATCAAGATGCCCTTAAGATAATATTATACATTTAATGGCTACTAATGCATTCAGATAACGTCCATTCTTCACCTTGAGACTAGGGAGATGACCGATTCATAGCTTTTGTTACGTGGGTTTCTATCTATTCGGTTACTGGTAGGGGTAGTTTGCCAGTGTTTGCCCCTTACCCTGGGACTGGAGTACATTGTGTTTGTACCTTATTCCATAGATTAAGGTGAAAGAGAGGTTCAGGGTGTTTCCAATCAGATTTGAGGACAGGCCTCCCAAGAGTCCCAATTTTGGTCAAACTGTCCCCATTTCAGTCCCCAGTTGGACGGCACCAGTGATGTGATTCGCTTCACTGGCCCGTTTTACCCTGCTTACCTGTGTCCTGCTTCATGGGATGCCAATGTTGAGGGGTATGGTTTAGGGCAGATTATCGGGGTATTTGCCCAATCACAGTGATGAGGTGGTAACAGCGATAACAGCATTGTTTGATAATATTGAATCATTACAGTGCCGGCTGCTACAACTATGTATCAACGAGTGTCAGCTGACGCTCACAGCTAATACCCCCAACCCAACAGTGCCAGACTCATTATTTAAGAGTGATCCTCTGATGTCACAAATGGTTTGACTTCTCACAGGGGTGGTGTGGGGAATCAGGACTGTAGTGGTTATGGTGCTTGGGGTCTTTTTTCTTGACTAATCAAATTATTTCTTTGCTACGGCAGACATTCTTCATATAATGCACTTTCCATGCCATACTCAACACAGCGAGAGAACAGGAAAGCATCTGATAAATGTGGGCACACTAAGATAAAAAGGTTAATAAAAGGAGCTTTGTTGGCAGCGCTGCCCACTCTCTCACCTTTGACTGAATAGTGCATCCCAGCATCCTCTGTGCTCAGCCTCCTGGCTTCCGTCTCAGGACTAGGCTGCAATCTACATGTGATTTCAATATGCTTTGCTGCTTCCTGCTGAGTCCGCTGCTGTGTAGCACGATTGGCTTTCTGAGTTCACAAAGGGGCGAATTCACCGACCAGAGAATTGCAAACCACACTGCAAAATGTAGGATAAAAAAAGCCAATCTGGTACTTTAGCAAGATAATATAGAGGCATAGTTTAAATCAGTTACTTTAGGCTACATTTTGTAAATGAGTTTTTAATTCACTATAATAAACCCCACAGACCCCTTAGTGGTAAACCCCACAGACCCCCTAGTGGTCAATAATGATTGCAGTTTGACACTCCTCTAAACCAGCTGCCCCCTGTCATGGGTAGAAACATTGTTTTGATTCTGCTCCAATAAATCTGCCACTGGATTGAACTTGAGTGCCTGGACCATCATTACCTCTTTGGCTATTTCTAGTCTAAAATGTTAAATTCGTGACAATTCACACATTACTGAATCATATACCAGTAATGATTAAAACTCTGATTACACACCTACAAAACTACACCTTGTGTAAATGTTGTATTACTTTAACAGCCTCACACTTACTTTCATTTTTAGAATCTCCTTCTGTAGCGGTAAGAACCCGTCACCGAATTCAATTACTTCACCGGCACTGCATTCAATCAGTCTGGGGACATTGCACAATTTGCAAAGACCCTCGACAGTGACATCTTTGCCAGTGGTGGTCCGGGGACCTGGGGTGGGGTTAGAAAAGGTGAATTCTACTTTCTTAAACCTTCTTTTGCAGGTGCGCGTCAGGAGCCGGTATCACTGCTGTACTCTCGCGCATGTGCAAGGATACAGCATGAGGTCTATGGAGGATCCCGCAGGGTCGCATGTGCAAGGATACAGCATGAGGTCTATGGAGGATCCCGCAGGGTCGCATGTGCAAGGATACAGCGTGAGGTCTATGGAGGATCCCGCAGGGTCGCATGTGCAAGGATGCAGCATGAGGTCTATGGAGGATCCCGCAGGGTCGCATGTGCAAGGATACAGCGTGAGGTCTATGGAGGATCCCGCGGGGTCGCATGTGCAAGGATACAGCGTGAGGTCTATGGAGGATCCCGCGGGGTCGCATGTGCAAGAATACAGCATGAGGTCTATGGAGGATCCCGCAGGGTCGCATGTGCAAGAATATAGCATGAGGTCTATGGAGGATCCTGCGGGGTCGCATGTGCAAGGATACAGCGTGAGGTCTATGGAGGATCCTGCGGGGTTGCATGTGCAAGAATACAGCATGAGGTCTATGGAGGATCCCGCAGGGTCGCATGTGCAAGGATGCAGCATGAGGTCTATGGAGGATCCTGCGGGGTCGCATGTGCAAGAATACAGCATGAGGTCTATGGAGGATCCCGCAGGGTCGCATGTGCAAGGATACAGCATGAGGTCAATGGAGGATCCTGCGGGGTCGCATGTGCAAGAATATAGCATGAGGACAATGGAGGATCCTGCGGGGTCCTTTACTGACAGAGCCAATGCCTTGCATCTGTCACTGGCGACAATTGAGGGATTATCACTTATTGAGCGCGCTAGCTACGCCCAGTGTAAAGATGTGTCAGGTGAAGGAACAATACTGAGACAAAGTACTCCTTACTCTGTCTTATGGTTTTAGTTAGAGAAAAAGAAAGACAGAGTAGGAAAGAGGGAGGAATTTGAAAATGTTAAGGACGGTTCGACAGCGCCCCTTTAAATTGTCATGGAAATCAAAATGGCTGCCGTGTTCTAGCTGAACGACTGACAACTATGAAAAATATTAATAATAATTATGGTCATTTTCTGAGTGACTCACTAAACTTTATTGTAGAAATTCCCAAATTACAACTAACGATGTGGTGGAGAATATTTCCTATTTTAGTTTAAATTCGGATTTCAATTTACAGCGATTTGGGATTTTAGTGAATAACTCATTTTGCATTTATCGATTTGGATTATTCTATATAACTACATTGTGGGCCGGTCCCAGGATAAATGGTTAAATACAAAATGACGAAACAAGTTATTCCTTCATTTTACATCAACAGGGATATTCACTAAGGTGAGAATTCAAGGAGAATTTAAGGTAAAAGTAGCTGAACTGGAATAATTCTCTCATTTAGCCTGGCTCTCAGCTCGGCTACTCTGGCCTTAAATATGAAATTCACTTCGAATTCTCACTTTATTAAATAACCCGGTAATCCAGACTGGTTTAGTTTAGTATTCTGGGACAGTTTGGGGACTCTCCCGTACATTGCACATCATTGCCGAATTCTATAACTTTACCCTAAACACACAGAAGATCTGATAAACAGGGTTTGTCACTTTACTCTGCCAGGAGTCCAATTAACATAACCTGAAAAACGAGTTTCCAAGCCGGTTTACCTGCTGTGTGCAGCTCCCACAATCCAATACTGCATTCTCCTATCAGGGTTATTCGATAAAATTCCAATATTCAAATCCAGATTGGCAATATATTGATCTATAATCACAGCTTGTCAATACTCATATTGGTAATATATTGATCTATAATCACAGCTTGTCTATACTCATATTGGCAATATATTGATCTATAATCACAGCTTGTCTATTGAAACCTAAGTGTTGCCTTCTGGATGTGAAGTAAAATATCCACTAATGTGTTTTACTATTGGCCTCTACCACTGCCACAGGATGGCCATTCCAGGTATCTACTACCCTTTCTATATCACTGTTACTGCTCCCACTGGAAGGCTATTCCAGGTATCTACTACCCTTTCTATATCCCTGTTACTGCTCCCACTGGAAGGTTATTCCAGGTATCTACTACCCTTTCTATATCACTGCTCCCACTGGAAGGCTATTCCAGGTATCTACTACCCTTTCTACATCACTGTTACTGCTCCCACTGGAAGGCTATTCCAGGTATCTACTACCCTTTCTATATCACTGTTACTGCTCCCACTGGAAGGCTATTCCAGGTATCTACTACCCTTTCTATATCACTGTTACTGCTCCCACTGGGAGTCTATTCCAGGTATCTGCTACCCTTTCTATATCACTGTTACTGCTCCCACTGGAAGGCTATTCCAGGTATCTACTACCCTTTCTATATCACTGTTACTGCTCCCACTGGAAGGCTATTCCATGGATCTACTACCCTTTCTATATCACTGTTACTGCTCCCACTGGAAGGCTATTCCAGGTATCTACTACCCTTTCTATATCACTGTTACTGCTCCCACTGGAAGGCTATTCCAGGTATCTACTGCCCTTTCTATATCACTGTTACTGCTCCCACTGGAAGGCTATTCCAGGTATCTACTACCCTTTCTATATCACTGTTACTGCTCCCACTGGAAGGCTATTCCAGGTATTTACTACCCTTTCTATATCACCGTAACTGCTTCCACTGGAAGGCTATTCCGGGTATCTACTACCCTTTCTATATCACTGTTACTGCTCCCACTGGAAGGCTATTCCTTGTATCTACTACCCTTTCTATATCACTGTTACTGCTCCCACTGGAAGACTGTTCCAGGTATCTACTATCCTTTCTACATCACTGTTACTGTTTCCACTGGAAGGCTATTCCAGGTATCTACTACTCTTTCTATATCACTGTTACTAATCCCACTGGAAGGCTATTTCAGGTATCTACAACCCTTTCTATATCACTGTTACTACTCCCACTGGAAGGCTATTCCAGTTATCTACTACCCTTTCTATATCACTGTTACTGCTCCCACTGGAAGGCTATTCCAGGTATCTACTACCCTTTCTATATCACTGTTACTGCTTCCACTGGAAGGCTATTCCAGGTGTCTACTACCATTTCTATATCACTGGTACTGCTTCCACTGGAAGGCTATTCCAGGTATCTACTACCCTTTCTATAACCCTGTTGCTGGTCCCACTGGAAGGCTGTTCCAGGTATCTACTACCCTTTCTATATCACTGTTACTGCTCCCACTGGAAGGCTATTCCAGGTATCTACTACCCTTTCTATATCACTGTTACTGCTCCCACTGGAAGGTTATTCCAGGTATCTACTACCCTTTCTATATCACTGCTAGCCTCTACCACTTCCGCTGGAAGGTTATGATATAAAAAGAGTTGTAGATTCCTGGAATTACCTTCCAGTGGAAGTGGTTAATAGTGATATAAAAGGGGTAGTAGACACTTGGAGATCCTCTCAGTGGAGGTTGTAGAGTCAGTAAATGCATGTGATATATGCGATATGATAGAATGTACAAAGGACAGCAAATTAGGGAGCTATCTTCTAAACAGCTGAAATATCAATATAAGGAAAAGCCTTTTCAAAACCATTCTGTTCATTCAGCTGTTAGTAGATAGCTCTCTAATGGTACCCTTATTATGTAAGTGCTATTTTAAGGGTACCACATTAGGGAGTTATCTACTAAACACAACAGGTCTCTGTTTCCCCCTAATTATGGTCATCCCACGGAAGGATATTAAATCAAGGATTTATCTATTTAGCAGCTGAAAGGTCGAAATTAAGAAGAAAAAATTCCGTTTCCTTATTTGCTGTTTCAGTTGCTTAGCTTGGGGTTGGTTTGTTCTGAAATCTTTAGTCAAGTAAACATTTGGAAAATCAGACACCTTCTCGCCCAGTCGGTGTTCTGCAAAAAGTATCCATAACATTTCTATATTTCAGGACACTGGGACATCTTTACGCCTTTGTATTTTGTGTGGATTGGTTTTTTTTCTGAATATTTTTGCATGGACAATATCTGTACGAGCTGAATGGCCACATGGATGAATATCGACCTTTTTTTTTTTTTTTTTTTGACAGAAATGATTCAGCCAATCAGACCTTTTCCACCGTACACGATTAGATAACATGTAGAAGAAGCATCCATTACTATTATTATTATTATTGCCATTTATATAGCACCAACAGATTCCGTAGCGCTTTACAATATTATGAGGGGGAGATTTAACTATAAATAGGGCTCAAACGAGCTTTCAGTCTATAAGAGGAGCTCATAGTCTGCAGGACGAGCTTACAGTCTATAGAAGGAGCTCACAGTATATAGGACGAGCTCACAGTCTATAGGAGGGGCTTACAGTCTATAGGATGAGCTCACAGTCTATAGGAGGGGCTTACAGTCTATAGGACGAGCTCACAGTCTATAGGAGGAGCTCACAGTCTATAGGACAAGCTCACAGTCTAAAGGACGAGTTTACATTCTATAGGACGAGCTTACAGTCTATAGGAGGAGCTTACAGTCTATAGGATGAGCTCAAAGTCTATAGGATGAGCTCACAGTCTATAGGACAAGCTCACAGTCTAAAGGACGAGTTTACATTCTATAGGAGGAGCTTACAGTCTATAGGACGAGCTCACAGGCTATAGGACAAGCTCACAGGCTATAGGAGGAGCTTACAGTCTATAGGTGGAGTTTACAGTCTATAGGAGGAGCTCACAGTCTATAGGAGGAGCTCACAGTCTATAGGACGAGCTCACAGTCTACAGGACGAGCGCACAGTCTACAGGACGAGCTCACAGTCTATAGGAGGAGCTCAAAGTCTATAGGACGAGCTTACAGTCTGTTGAAAACATGGATTTTTATTCACCAACCCTTGAACTGAAGAGAATATAACTCTGGATGGCATAATTGTGGAGTTTGCTCAATAATCCCTAAATTGTAGCAAGGGAAGTTTGAACGACAAAATGTAGGCTAAAGTAGTGGATTTCTAAAAATTCTTCATTTGATAAGTTGATTATTTTAGTCTGCATTTTTCCATTTGAATTTCAATTTGCTACAATTTATCTTTAAGTGAGTAACCGTTTGTGACTCCAGTCCCACTACTTTAGCCCAAACTTTGCAATTCAGAGTGTATAACCTCCCCACCCCCTCTCCCCAGCTGACTTGGAGAATTGGATTCTAGTTTTACTCTTTGTCCTCACACTTCCAATTCACTGTGACTAAATCCCAAATTTAAAATGTGACTGGAATTATGTGAGCTAAAATAACTAGAGATATTCACCAGGGACTATTTTCGCCTGAATTTTGTAATTCTAATTTTAATTTGCTACAATTTGGATTTGATTTGAGTGAATAACCCTGCTTTAATTGTGTTTAATTGCATTTAGGCGATCTCAGTCAGGCGTTACTTACAGCATGTTTGAAGAATTTTTTTATAGCTCGATTTACCACAACCACTATTTCTCTATTTCTGCTATTTTCCCAGTTTGGCTTATTTTTTCTTAAAATTTAGCAATTACTTGTTAATCCTTCAAAAATTTATTTTTTATTTTTATTTTTATCAACAAACCCTTTTGTATAGATTGTGTTCACTTGTTTTGATGTAACCCTTTAAAAGTAACAATGTGCTTGTTTTCTATATCAGACAAATATCAGATATTCCGATATACCAATCCTGAGCCAGCATTGGGTAGGTAAGTATCTTTGTCAATACCTTGTAACTACATTTACAGTAAGTCTATGGGGGATCGCACATCCCATCCCCCTACTAGGATGCTGTTGCATCAGAAGGACTGGCCTAGGATTTCATCACCTGGGTGTCCTATTTTCACCCCCCTCCTCTTCTAGTCATTCCCAACAGCTGTCTCCATGTCAGAGAAGAAGAGAATTCTACTGAGCTATGTCTAAGGTGCCACATGCAGTTTGTAAGTCACAAAGCACCTGAGACCCGTTCATTCCTGATATTAATATCTGCTTTTATTATAAAGGCATTACATGCCATGTACACACCCCAAATGTCAAATAATGAAGAATAGTTCATCTCCACCCTCCATTAACTAACTGAGTGCTGAATAACGCTAATTAGAAATACTGTTATGAGATGCACTTTGTAATCTGATGGGTTCGTTCAATCTGACACCCAGCATTCAGTTGCCTCGGGGTTTATTCTTCGAAACCAATAAACAAAGAATTTTAGCTAATATAACATTTCTTTAAATAAGTGATGTGGAAACGTTATGCATCGTAGCTACGTCACAGCTTGTCTATATTATATGAAATGTTTTCATATAATATAGCCAGGCCATTTTATTTCAATATAGAGCTCGGGGGGCTATGGTCCTTTTAACCATTCAATGTAAAACATTGAATTTTTTTAGAAACAGTCGCTTTTACATTGCAGGTTTAAGGCCACCTCTAGTGACTGTCATACTAAAGGTGCTTCAAGATCAGTGACTACGTGAACGCCCCAATTAGAAAGCATTGATTGAAAATCGGATGCACATGCAGCTCTTGCCGCACCTCATGTCCCCAATGCTGCTCTATCAGATGCATAGGATTGGATTATCACAGATGAGGACGTTGAGGTAGGTGCAGATGGAGACAGAACAGAGGGAGTCTCGGTGTTGGGAAAAGTTATGTTTAATTTTTACTGCACACAGAAGGGGGTTACCTGGATATACATAGGAACAGAGACGCATTATTAATACAGATTTGCATTTCTTACGCTTTAATAGATAAAGTAACATTGAATTGTGATGAACTGAAAACCAAGCTGGCAAAATTAAGGCCAAAAGAGAAGAGTTGTAATCAATTTCCGGCTCCGATCCATTTCCAAGTTACTTACACTGTATGAATTCCGCTTTAATCAATAAACATACTCAGTCCCTCACATTCTATTTGTGGCTAAATGGATTCTATAGTGTAAGGAATACAAATCTTCCCTCCCTCGCTGCTCCCTGGCAGTGTAAGGGTTAATAAACCCTTCCTGTACTTACCATATTCCAGCACTGATCTCCCTCAGCTCTGGATAGGCGCATCGCCTCTTCTGATGTCCCTCGCTGGAGGGTGCTTTAGGCCCTCCCCATTGAAAATCATTGCTGTAGGGATTTCACTGACGCTGGATGTCCTCATGAGATAAAGTGGTCTGGGTGACTATAGTGTCCCTTTGAATAATTACCTACAGAATGAAAAAAATGCTTTCAATAGGGTTATTTAATAGACTTAAAATTGTGGAGAATTGCGAAGGTAACTTTAAATTTTAGGTAAAAATATTCTGATTGTGGAAACATAAATTCTATTGCAAAATCTTCCTTATACGATTCTGTCCTAAACATGTTGTTGTCCTTGTGTTTTTCTGTTTGAAACTCAAATCTATTTATTGTTATTTGCTAAATCGAGAATTTAAAGAGTTCCTGCAGGCACCATAACCACTTTCTTGGTTTGAAGTGGTTATGGTGCACAGCGTCTCTATGTACAGTATTTTACCTTGAAACACAGCACGTACAAAGATTAACCCCTGTGCTGCCATCGTAGTGGCATCATTGCCAGTCCGGGTGGCTCGTGTTAATTCTGTGCAAAACCGGCATTTGACGATGGCACACAGCATGTTGGCACCAGACAGCCAATGGCAACTCGTCCCCGTCCCACCATGCTGCCCCTGTCCTCCTCTCAGTCCATAGGGAGGACTTGGCCTCAGAGCTGGAGTGTAAGGTAAGTGGCTTTTTAGCTGTTTTGGGTTTTTAGATGTGTACTTTTGGCAGGGAAAAGGTTACTTTAACCAAAAACAGCATTTTATGAAAAAAGCTCAAAATAGCTGAAATGGAAGAATTCTCTGAATCGGCTTTGCTCATATTTGGCAATCACTTTGAATTCCCACATTATTATTATTATTGCCACATAACTAGCCCTGTGTGTTTATACTCTGTCCTGGTGCTCAATTCTGGAGTAATTCACTATACCATTAAAGAGATTATACAATGCTGGTATTTTAAAACCAGCTCTCTGCAGGCCCCATCTGAGAGCCACATTTAGAGTTAAAATGAAAAGATCGCCCCCTATCGGCTTGTGCATCTAACCACAACATGACGAAAGTAGAAGAGAAACCGCATGATACCACTCCCAGGGTTAGTCAATAAACTCCAAAACTTTCCGAAAATTGAATCAGAATGGCAAAACTGAACATAAAAAGATGATTTTACCATTTGGATTTAATTGACTAAAATTCAAAGTTTAGTGGATTAATCTTCCAGTGTTTATATAATCAGTTTTCAAATTTCGCAACATAGTTATAGAATAATATACATTTATTAGGAAGATATTCGGGATCGATTCATGTTTTAAACATTTATAACTGCTCATAAGAAACACACTTTTACAAGTGCTGACGATTCCAAACAGGTAATGAGGACGCTGCTAGAAAGAGGAAGCACAGGGATGAGATGAGCAGGTGAGAGTGCGGGAGCAGTGGGTTTGGGAGGTAGAAGAGACACTGATTACATTCTGTGGAGGGAAGAGACAGAATTAAGATAAGAAATACACGGCATGTTGGAAGCTTAATAAAGAGACACATTTTAAGGGACCACCACACTTCGTGTTCCAAAGCCACTGCTTAGAAAATATTTTGCAGTCACATTAAACAACAACATGTATCGGTAACAAACAAACAATCTGTTTTAATTCTACTACAAAATGTGTAACTTTCAAACTGAAATATGTTCCTAAAAGGGAATTCTAAACACCAAAATCAAGACTCAAGATTTATTCGGTGCTTTCTGGTGGGGAAGCTTGGATCCGTACACGTTTCTTGCTGCGCAAGCACATGCAGCCCCCCCGATCCCATGGTGCTGGAATAAGTGTGTGTTTGTTTTGGGGAGCTGTGGAGAAGAGGGTGGGTGGGTCCTGAATCTAAAGTTAATAATATATTTATATATAAATGTTGGTGTCCCTTTAATATTTGAAATGTTTTTAAAAACGAAAGAATACTTTATATTTACATCCATCAGTAATGATATCATTCAGCTGCACTCGGATTAAATTATAATTGGCTTCCAATGGCCTTGATGATGACTCCAGTCAAGGTTTGTTTTTGATCGCATTGTCCAGGTAACGCTGCTGAAATTTTTAAAGAAAAACTGCATGTTTTGAAAAATAATCATCACACATAAATCATGTCAGCAAGCTAGATATTTTAGACGTTTGTAGTATTCCTTTACTCTCTCACTTGCAGCATTTGATTGCTACATACTATAGGACAGCAATTTTTACATCCTTCCCATCAAGCTGAAGCATTGATATGTTTCCAGCAAATCCTGATGGGTCTGGCATCCTGTGGGGCAACTGGTCAGACAGGGTACATGCCTTGTGGGTTGCAGAATGAATTGGCTTTGAGCAATAGTTAGAGGTTTACAGTTCGAAATGTGGAACTGTTCCCCCATCCCCCCCTCCATCATCAAACATGTATTGAAAGACTTTCCTTCACTGATCAGTGAGTAGGGCAGGAATTCAGAAAGAATTTAAGAAACAAAAGTAGAAAAACAAAGTAACTGTGTCGGTAATGTTACCATTCTGGTGTTACAGTTTGTATAGTTATAGACGGTAATGTTACCATTCTGGTGTTACAGTCTGTATAGTTATAGTCGGTAATGTTACCATTCTGGTGTTACAGTCTGTATAGTTATAGACGGTAATGTTACCATTCTGGTGTTACAGTTTGTGTAGTTATAGACGGTAATGTTACCATTCTGGTGTTACAGTCTGTATAGTTATAGACGGTAATGTTACCATTCTGGTGTTACAGTCTGTATAGTTATAGTCGGTAATGTTACCATTCTGGTGTTACAGTCTGTATAGTTATAGACGGTAATGTTACCATTCTGGTGTTACAGTCTGTGTAGTTATAGACGGTAATGTTACCATTCTGGTGTTACAGTCTGTATAGTTATAGACGGTAATGTTACCATTCTGGTGTTACAGTCTGTATAGTTATAGAAGGTAATGTTACCATTCTGGTGTTACAGTTTGTATAGTTATAGACGGTAATGTTACCATTCTGGTGTTACAGTCTGTATAGTTATAGAAGGTAATGTTACCATTATGGTGTTACAGTCTGTATAGTTAGAGACGGTAATGTTACCATTCTGGTGTTACAGTCTGTAAAGTTATAGACGGTAATGTTACCATTATGGTGTTACAGTTTGTATAGTTATAGACGGTAATGTTACCATTCTGGTGTTACAGTTTGTATAGTTATAGACGGTAATGTTACCATTCTGGTGTTACAGTTTGTATAGTTATAGACGGTAATGTTACCATTCTGGTGTTACAGTCTGTATAGTTATAGTCGGTAATGTTACCATTCTGGTGTTACAGTCTGTATAGTTAGAGACGGTAATGTTACCATTCTGGTGTTACAGTTTGTATAGTTATAGACGGTAATGTTACCATTCTGGTGTTACAGTCTGTATAGTTATAGAAGGTAATGTTACCATTCGGGTGTTACAGTCTGTATAGTTATAGACGGTAATGTTACCATTCTGGTGTTACAGTCTGTATATTTATAGAAGGTAATGTTACCATTCTGGTGTTACAGTTTGTATAGTTATAGTCGGTAATGTTACCATTCTGGTGTTACAGTTTGTAACGTTATAGATGGTAATGTTACCATTCTGGTGTTACAGTCTGTATAGTTAGAGACGGTAATGTTACCATTCTGGTGTTACAGTCTGTATAGTTATAGATGGTAATGTTACCATTCTGGTGTTACAGTCTGTATAGTTATAGAAGGTAATGTTACCATTCTGGTGTTACAGTCTGTATAGTTATAGACGGTAATGTTACCATTCTGGTGTTACAGTTTGTATAGTTATAGTCGGTAATGTTACCATTCTGGTGTTACAGTTTGTATAGTTATAGACGGTAATGTTACCATTCTGGTGTTACAGTCTGTATAGTTAGAGACGGTAATGTTACCATTCTGGTGTTACAGTCTGTATAGTTATAGAAGGTAATGTTACCATTCTGGTGTTACAGTGTATAGTTATAGACGGTAATGTTACCATTCTGGTGTTACAGTCGGTAATGTTACCATTCTGGTGTTACAGTCTGTATAGTTATAGACGGTAATGTTACCATTCTGGTGTTACAGTTGTATAGTTATAGTCGGTAATGTTACCATTCTGGTGTTACAGTCTGTATAGTTATAGTCGGTAATGTTACCATTCTGGTGTTACAGTCTGTATAGTTATAGACGGTAATGTTACCATTCTGGTGTTACAGTCTGTATAGTTATAGTCGGTAATGTTACCATTCTGGTGTTACAGTCTGTATAGTTATAGTCGGTAATGTTACCATTCTGGTGTTACAGTCTGTATAGTTAGAGACGGTAATGTTACCATTCTGGTGTTACAGTCTGTATAGTTATAGAAGGTAATGTTACCATTCTGGTGTTACAGTTGTATAGTTATAGTCGGTAATGTTACCATTCTGGTGTTACAGTTTGTATAGTTAGAGACGGTAATGTTACCATTCTGGTGTTACAGTCTGTATAGTTAGAGACGGTAATGTTACCATTCTGGTGTTACAGTCTGTATAGTTATAGACGGTAATGTTACCATTCTGGTGTTACAGTTTGTATAGTTATAGACGGTAATGTTACCATTCTGGTGTTACAGTCTGTATAGTTATAGACGGTAATGTTACCATTCTGGTGTTACAGTTTGTATAGTTATAGACGGTAATGTTACCATTCTGGTGTTACAGTCTGTATAGTTATAGAAGGTAATGTTACCATTCTGGTGTTACAGTCTGTATAGTTATAGACGGTAATGTTACCATTCTGGTGTTACAGTTTGTATAGTTATAGTCGGTAATGTTACCATTCTGGTGTTACAGTCTGTATAGTTATAGACGGTAATGTTACCATTCTGGTGTTACAGTCTGTATAGTTATAGTCGGTAATGTTACCATTCTGGTGTTACAGTTTGTATAGTTATAGTCGGTAATGTTACCATTCTGGTGTTACAGTCTGTATAGTTATAGACGGTAATGTTACCATTCTGGTGTTACAGTCTGTATAGTTATAGACGGTAATGTTACCATTCTGGTGTTACAGTCAGTCGGTAATGTTACCATAAAATGTAACTTTGCATGCTTGTTATCATCTGGTGTTACATGTTGTATAGAATAGTCGGAAAGTTACCTCACAGTGTTACATTTGTATAGTAAGAGATAGTACATGCTTCACCATTCATTTATCTACAGTCTGTATAAGTATAGACTCTGCCGTGTGTGTGTGTACATGTCTGTGTGTGTGTGTGTGTGTACATGTCTGTGTGTGTGTGTGTGTACATGTCTGTGTGTGTGTTTACATGTCTGTGTGTGTGTGTACATGTCTGTGTGTGTGTGTGTGTGTACATGTCTGTGTGTGTGTGTACATGTCTGTGTGTGTGTGTACATGTCTGTCTGTGTGTGTGTCTGTGTGTGTTTTTCCATGGAAGCCGCATGCATCACTAGAAAGTAAAGTACAAATAATACACATTTTTATTATTTTATTTATATTTCCAATGATATGCTATTCAACATTTTAAATCAGGCAAATGAAAACCTGCCTTAGATGCAGTATTCATTGTGTGTAAACATCTCCATCATGTAAAATATGTGAACCCCACAAATGACATTCCCTTTATACAGCGGCGTATTTAATGTCCGTGACAGTCCGTCCTCGTGCACTTTGCTCCTAAGCCTTTATTTGCACTTGACACAATTACGAGGCTGTTAATGGCTCCGGACCCAGATAGCTTTCTCAGTCTAAGAAATCAGATTTGGCGGATGGCTGAGTGTGTGTTTTATCAGACTCTTCTGTAAAGTGTCCGTTATGTTGCTAATTTACAGAGCTGTGAAAGAATGTATAATTATTATCCAACTATCCGTCACCTTTCTCAGGTCCATAATCTGCCCTGTTCACTAGACATGCGCACTCGTTATCGAACAAATCAGATTTAATCTGAAATACGCCCAGAATTCAGAGGCTTCTGGTCTCGGCAGCACATTCCTCGCTTTTTAGATTATTTTGTTTTTGCTTTTTGCGCTCAGCTGTTTAGTAGACAGGTCATTAATTTCGTATCAAATCCTTACGGGAAATTGCTTTAATTAATTCACTTGAATTTGGGCTGATCGTATGAATTCCTGAACTCCAGAAAATAGATGGTTGATGGGAAAAAATGATGATTGAAGGTTAGCGACAGTCAATAAATGTTAATTTTAATCATGAGACATGATCAATAGAGGGGAAAAAACTGTAAAAAATTATAGCTATATATTTAATAAACACACAAATATAGTTTTGTCTTTCTTATATGTATTTGTTTTGTTTTGTTTTTCTGCTTTAATTCTTTTTCCCACTATTGGTGACTTTTGGTGACTTTTTCTCACTTGGTCTGTAACGCAGGAGAATGTTCCTATCAGTGTGCTGCAATATAGATATTATTTATATTATGAACATGTTTAGTAGTGGCCGTATTGTCCCATGTCGCACCCTTTTGGTTCATCTGTTTTGTTTTCCCAAATCGTTTTCGTTAACGACATTTTAAAGAGCCGAACCTCAATGTGGCCAAACATCGTCCATTCCGATTTTTGAATGAAGTGGCTCAGACAAAACATTTTTTTCACAACTCTAGAAGGAGCATAAATCACTAATTAAGGCATCGTTTGTGATCCCTTACTGATCCATGACTTGATATCCCTCATGTACCCTATGCATGTGATGCACTGCAGGGCAGCATTCTTCCTGTAATCCCCATCAGTACTGAGAACTCATACGTTGTCTGGAAAACATTGTGTCAATCCCAGCTATGTACGATTCCTGGCTGACCAAGTTTGATGAAAACTCAACCAAATCAGTCAAAGAATTTCAAACTGTGTATTAAATTATAGCAATTTTGCAGCAAAAATGATTTCAAAATTGCAGCAATTTGGAGTTTAAAGACCAGCCTTATTCTAAAAAATGTTTTTTTAAAAAACCTACATCTGTTGATTCCTTATTTTAAACCCCAAAGAGCTGCTGGCTCTTAGTGTAAATCCTGCTGTATTCAGATCTGCCTGAAGCTCAGGGGAATTCTATATTATAAAGGAAGGCATTGCTCCTTAAATGGACACTAAAGTCCACCGGATCTCAATGAAGTGTTCTGAATGCAGCCGCCATGTTCTCTTAGCCTTGCATTGTCAAACATTGCAGTTTGTTAATCCCTTCCGCTAGTGGCTGTCGTCCTGAAAGACTGTAGAGGCGCTTGCGGGGCGCTGAAGGCATAAAACCCGTTAATGTGACTCAGAAGTCTATAAGAAAGCAATAAGCATACGATTGGACCATCACGGAGGAGGCCGCGTCTCCTCGATGACATCATGGGAGGCGGAGAGGTGAGCAGCGCCCGAAGGAGTCTGTGCTGGAAAAAGATGAAAAACTTTTGATTGATTTTTAGGCCAGAGATTGGGGGGTGGAGGGGAGATTGATTTCCTAAAGGAACACTCCATTTAAAAAAGCAAAATATGTGTGTTTATTATTTAGTAGTAAGAAAACATGCCTTGGTGTGACGTTTAAACATGTTACGGACAACTTCGACTTTTACGTTTTGACAGCGGGTATTTTTCCTGCATGGTATTCTTGGAATGAGGTGAAAGAATCAGCTCACTGGGAGCTGTATGCATTGAGCTAAGTCTGGTGATGGTTGAGAGTGGAGCGTGGGACTCTCTGTCAGAGGTAGTGGATACAGGGATCGGCACCAGGTGGACCCCAGGTTACGATTGTGGTGGCAACAGGGCATTTGTACTGGTTTTAGTTCTTGGAGTATTCTTTTAAAAGAACTGAAAGTATTACATTTATTTTCCTATTTGACTTTAAATACACATTATTTGAGTACCATAGCTGCTAGGTTCATTTTTATTTTAATTACTATTTTAATGTTTCTGACGGTATTTGGACCTCTACATGGCCAGTTACTTTCCTAAATGTGTCTTCATGGCATTCATTCTGCTGACAGTTAAAACAGATGTCATACAAGACCGGGGGATGGAGTTACTGGCTCAATGTATCATCAAAGAGCTGCTTCTGATTGAAGAGTGTCCTGAAGTACCCGGGTAGAATTTAAAAGGCTTTACTGAGCACAGTGAATGTATTACGAAGAGATTTAAACAGTAACAACAATAACAAGGAAATGATTCACCTATTTACAATACATATACATTGCGCTCTAATGAAACCCGTGTTTAGAATGTAAGGGTTTCTTTAGGTGGCCGTGCTCCCTCTTACTGTGAGAAGTCATTTCAGCTTATCAGATTTAACAGAGTTTTACTTACCTTCCAGTGAGCTATAGACAGTTCAAAACCAAATGGCAACCTATTGGCTGAAATCACTGATTTGGTAATATTCTACAACTTCACTATAGTCACTGCTTGACTATTTTCAGTAATTGATTAAATACTGGATTTTGTACATCTCAAAATGACCGAATTTTTGCCGGAATGGCAATTCGGTCAAGCCGATCAAATCGGCAGAATGCATTCGGGGTCTGGATTAAAAACAGTGCTCTTCACATCCGAATCCTATACAAAGTACATTAATCAAATTATTCACAAAACACAGAGTTTAAAATTAAAAAAATAAATAAATCAGATCCGAATGCAGCTCTTTGATGATACATTGTGTCTGAGTCAGTAAATCAAAAACTCAATGAAAACAAACAATATATCCATCATCGTTACATGAGTGTAGCGATACTTGCTGTAGCAGAGCCTTAGTCCTAGCAGGGACTCTCCTCCGTTAAGTACTCCAAGATATACTCGGGAACAAGTAAAACACTCCAAGGGAACAGCCAAACACGGTAAAATAATCCAGGAATCTCCCACCTTATCCCCAGCTACTGGACCAAACTCCGCTCTGGGGGTAAACCTGATTTTTATTGTCACATACGCGGCTTTTATGCCCAGTTCCATGCAAGGGAAAATGCAAGGGTTTCAATCCCAGGATCCCTTGTGCCTGAGAGATAATTGCCTGAGTAAACTCTTCCAATGTAATTATCTCTCAAGCACAAAAAATCCCAAAAATATCCCGTACCCCAAAAGTCCCCCAAACATACATACGAACCCCACAAAAAGTACATATTTCCTGATAGTCCCGATCTGAGTGACCAACATATCCAAGAATCACTCAGATCGGTTAGGTAAAACAGGAATGGCATCGTGTGGAAGTTTTGTATCTCCTGAAAGTCGTTCGTGTAGGTGGTCGGGAACAGGAATGGGCAGCGGTCGACAGTTTACTGGTGTTTGTTCAAGTGCCAAGCCGAAAATAGTTCCAGGCACTCAGCGACCAAGTACCGCTGCCCTTGTCCGGGAGCCATTTTTCCAGCCTCGTGTTCTGTTATACGAAATGGCGGCCACCCAGGAGAGCATTCATTAATTGTTTCCCTAAAGGTTTTGCACTTAAGTGGTTGGTGTTAATGTTCTAATGGGGTACAGGGGTGGTCCTTGTATGGGAAACGAATGGATTCCATTCGTATGAAGTCTCACAAACGGCCAAAGAAGAACCACAAGAAATAACAGGCAAAACACACAAAATAACAGGGGGAAAGATACGGACAAAGGTTCATTCTGCTACACTTACCTTCTCCATGCCAAGTAGCTCCACATGGCTGAAGATCTGCGGATAATCATCTGCATATGGTGTTTGGACACTCACTTTGTGGGTATCCTTTTTACTGAGTGTAATGGGTAACGGCTTCCGTGACAATGAGAGCTCCACGCAGACTAAGATTCAAGGCTTTTATAAAGGTCCTTAAGCCAACCAATCAGAATGATCTGACAGACAAGTCTCAGCTGAAATTTGGACCAAATTCAGACTCATTTGGAGCCTTGTCTGCATTTGCTGCCATTCTTATATAGTGTGAACCATGTCCAGACTTTGCAGTTTTAGCCATTCTTTAAGGGTCCATTTGGACTTTAGTGAATAAATTTGATAGTCTAATAGGTGTCCTAATCAATCCGCTGTTTACTGAAAAAAGTGTTTAGGTTTAATCCTTTAGATTGTAAGCTCTTTGTACTAGTGATTCAATGATAAAGATTTTACCCCCTTCCTCTCAGTGAGTCGGTAGTGGGGGGTGAACATGAAATGTGGGGGAGGGGGGGGAAATGGACATGAAATATGGGGGGAATGGACATGAAATATGGGTGGGATATGAAATATGGGGAATGGACATGAAATATGGGGAATGGACATGAAATATGGGGGGGATATGAAATATGGGGGAATGGACATGAAATATGGGGGGAATGAAATATGGGGGGAATGGACATGAAATATGGGGGGGATATGAAATATGGGGGAATGGACATGAAATATGGGTGGGATATGAAATATGGGGGGATAAGAAATATGGCTGGAATGGATATGAAATATGGGGGGAATGAACGCTAAAACCCGAGGTCATTGAAGAATTTAAGTCCATAACACCTCCTGTGTGATGTCTTCTTCTCTAGAGCATACAGATGAGGAATCCATATTAGTCTGTTGGGGTCCTGACTACTTTACCGACGACAATTTGGTTGAAGCAACATTTTGATTTAGTTTCTGTTGTAAAAATTCCAGTGTACCTCGTACTTTGTGTAAAAATGTTTGCTTAGATTTGTTACAGTTAAAACAGCTTATTTATTTTAAATGGTTTTATTTTAAGTTTAAAAATGTTAAATGTTTGTTTACATTGCTAAATACTTATTTAATAAAAAAAAGTTTGTTTTTTTAAATGTTTGTATTGATATTTATATGCGTGCGGGTCTGTGTATGTATGCAGAGTGTATTTGTATATGTGTGTGTGTTTGTGTATGTATGTATGCAGAGTGTATATGTATATGTGTGTATGTGTATGTATGTGTGCGTGTGTATGTGTGCGTGTGTGTGTGTGCTTTCGGCTGCGCAGGCCTATGATAATGTGCTATCACTTTGTGTTACACAAATAGCCAACAATAACTTCTCATATCTTCGCTCTCTTCGTCTTTCCCAACGCACGGCCACTGGTTGCCTGAATAAAAGGCCTCGGCTTGCAAGTTGATGTAAATTTCGAGTCTGTTTCAATACAGACTGTCTGATAAATGTTCGCTGAACTGGAATCTGAGTCTGCTCCTGTCACATGCAGGAATCAGGGTTTTAACCCTCACAGACCTTGTTAGGCCTGACGCAGGTCACGGAGAAAGGTTACGGCGTTTTCGTTCTCCAGCAGCCTAAACAGAAACACAGAATGCTGGGAATCAAGTCTGAAACTTGAAACCATGCGAATTCATAATGTATATCTCCTGAAATTCAAATCAAATTATTTTTCTGAATTTTGGGACAAACTGCATTTTTTTTGTGGTTTTGAAATAATTGGCTATTTTTTTTTATTTGGTTACCCCTGAAATTTACTTTAAGTCTTTTCTCTTTATTTTCTTTTTGCAGGTAATAAAGTATTCTGCATTTTTAGCTATGTGGGAGAAGAATGTTTGTTTTTTATTTACTGTACACAAATACTTTCTGATATTTTGTAACAGACCGGTTAGGTGACCCCATTCAATATCTTTTAAAATAGATTCTACAGGACGATCCAAACGGAAAGGGAATGGCGGCTTTGTGTGTAAAACCCATTCAGCAGGAGAGCGTTCAGATCATTGGCACAGACAGAGGAGATATCATTCACATAACAAGAGCCTCTTATCCCTTTAACGAGAGAGAGGGGGCCAGTGGTTAATGCTCCAACTGCGGTATCTATAAAAGCAATTTATTGAAAATACAATCTAGATTGTACACTTTCTTGGCCAGAGCCCTCTCTGCCTATTTGCTGTGCATATTGCATTTATCATTAATACTTCCATATAAATGTTGCGTTATATTTTGCTACTTACAATCCATTATAATAAAACTATTGATAAGGTAACAATATAATTCCTTATTATAGATTTTAAAATTTTTATTATTACGGCTACAACTGCTTTACATTTCACAGTCCTAGAATATGATCCTCCTGCCACTTATATTATTCACTGAATAAAAGTATAATAAATATAATCTAAATAGAAGTTAATATTTCTGTTGACTTATTCTGTAGGGTTCATGATTACATTGTAAAGTTGTTATTTTACCCCTTAAAATTTCCAGAAGGTCCCCTCTCCTAAAGCCTTTGTTCTTTGAATGGTGTGTCTGAGCAGACTTCCATTCTCTCATCCTGTGTGTCCATTCATCCCAAAGTAATTCTTACCATTCAAGATTCCAAGGGCCATATCTCCCAGGGGTGTTGTAATTTGAGGTATCTGACTGCAGAGGCGAGAGATTAGAGTAACGGACTAGCCAGTGGCCAGAAGAAATATTCAGTTAGAACGGGAAAGTTAGTCTTTAATTCTAAGATTTTTCATTCTCCCCTTTCTGTGTAAAACGTGTTAAATCTAAAAGCGTAGTGGAGAATGTTCCCCCTTGATTTCTTGTGCGAGGTCACGTTATCAGAAAGTAGTTTGTTACATAGCGAAGACACCTGTTCGCAGGCAGCTGACGGGGACTGATTTAATGGCGATAATACCAAGCAGCTGTAAGCATTTAGGCCAATCAGTTTCTCATTATAAAACCGAGCGGAGCACCTTCTGTAGGCTTCAGTTATATCGCAGCCCGGAACAACAAGGAGTTATCGTAGGGCTGTTACAAGAATTACTAAACTCCCAATTCAAAACAGAATTGCAAAATTCAGGTT
Organism: Pelobates cultripes; assembly: GCA_933207985.1. NCBI lineage: Eukaryota > Metazoa > Chordata > Amphibia > Anura > Pelobatidae > Pelobates > Pelobates cultripes. The sequence goes on from OW240917.1 coordinate 260,622,004, forward strand.
AAAATACCCAAGTTGGGATTGTTGTTGACCTGGAGAATTTTTTTTTTTTTAAAATCAGCAATTTTGTTTTCTTAGAATGAAGGATTTTTAAATAAAATTGTGGAAATCCTTGGTGTCATGCCGATTTTTCACTTGTTTAATGAGCAGATTTCTCCTTCCTTTCATTACACCCAGTACTGATCAGTGTGCGTTGTGTACACGTTAGCCGTGATATAAAGTGTTTTGTTATACGCAGGTTTGGCAGACTTGAGTTCTAGACGTTTAATTACCGCTCTCCAAACTGCAGAGAACTGAAATCGAAATTGTAACATTTATTAGCCAGGATGCGGCAAATCTTTTTCCCAAATCTGACCTTTTACGCCTGAATTTTGCAACTTTGTATTTGAATTTGTGACCATCCTTTGTCTAGTAATTAAACCTCCTATGTATACGTTTAGCAGGGTTCTCAGAAACCTTTACTGTTCTTACGTGAGTTAAAAACAGAATTTAGCAATTAAAGTGCCAATTGCTGGGAAATAACATTTCAAATCCATATAACTCACAAGATCTCGCACACTGATCTTATAACGTAACAAACCCCCCATTAATACTGCCCAGGAGAGGTGTTTGTAAATACAACTATTACATTCTGTGAGACTTGAAATTGCTGTTTAGTGAATGCGCAAGTTCGCTGGATCTTGTATGTTGTATGAAGTGGCCCCAGCGGCACCCTATAGTGTATCATGTTCAGGGGAGTGCAGCATTCTTTCTCTCTCTCTCTCGCTCGATCTATCATCTCTCTCTCTATTTATCTATCGATCTATCATCTCTCTCTCTATTTATCTATCGATCTATCATCTCTCTCTCTCTATCGAACAGTCGATCATTTTATTATATATATTTTTTCGAAGCCATTTCTGGCCTCTCTTTATCACCGATATCTTGCCCTCTTTCTAGACACATTGTTATTATGGAATTTACACTTCTGCATTTTCACTTTCATCCAAGTTGGTTGATATTGCAGACCCTGTTTATGCCTCAGGTAGACTTAGCGCGACCCTCCCTCACCAATTCTAGTTCTCTATTACTTGCTCTGTGATTTGGATAATGCATCAGACAGTCAGAAAGTAGCTCTCTCACTCCTTCGGCAAATAAACCAAAACAATTTAATACTCAAGTCATGTCAATGTACTTATGTCAATGTAATACTCGTGTCATGTGGGAAAAAGATAGTGTGTCTTCAGAGAGAGTGTAATCCATATTTACACATTTGTGGTCCAGGTAGGTGATTCTAGTAGAAGGACACTTGTAGGCAGCTAGTGGTAATGACAGGTTAAGACCGCTAGGGGAAAGCACAAGGATGGCACAAATTCTTGACAAGAGGCCGAGTGTCTACTATCCATGTCAACTCATAGCTGCGGTCACGAATGATGGCTGCAGGAAAGGTTTCTTCTCCCGAATTGTGGAAGTAGTTCTGTGAAGGATCCCATGGTCCCTTCGAATTGTTGGGTCTTCTATAGACCTCTCTTTCATAGTTTCACGCAGGTATGAGGATTGAATGGTGATACAGCTCTGGGTGGATAAAGTGAAACCAAAGATGGACACCGCTAGAACGTTTGTAGTGACCATGAGGGCTCTCACACATCCAGGCTTCCCATCGGTCATGCTTTCAGGGGGACAGTCCTGATTTTGGGGTCCAAAACAGATGGAGATAGTTTCACAAAAAGTTTTACAAAAGTATATAAAACAAATGTGCGTGCCCAGACCCCTATAAATCCGAGGGTTAGATGTCGTTGAACATACAGTTAGAATAAAAATAAAACACATTCTCAATAATAGCAATATAAAGATTTATTTATCTTTATTTACAGTAGGACACGATAAATGATTTCATGAACTTTTGTTTTCAAAGTGCGACTCCCGTACATGTTGGATGGTGCACACCCACATGTTAATTTGCTGTATCACCGTATTTATATCACATGACTCATTTCCTGTGTTCTGGAACTTGCCTTCTAATGACCTTTTCACATGGCGGTTTATGGCTGATCACCCTGTATTAATAAGCAGGTGTAACCTGTGCTCTCATTATTCACGTTTTCACAACGAAAGGGTTAAACATTTTAAGAATGCGATATTTCAGTTTCTACGCAGCCTTCATATAGAACTGTAAATAACTGATAGAGTTATTAACTAACCTGTGACTTACCTCAACGTGACTTCACAGTAAATTTCAAATTCTACACCAAAACAGGCTTAGCGCCAAAATCTGAAACATAACTGACGTTTTTAGATTTGTTTTCCAATTTTGGGCTTTTGTTTAAAATCTACTTATAAACGTGTTTGGAATTCCTCACAGATTGCACCTTAGTGAACGGCTAAAAAAAAAATCCATGAAAAAATAAAGTGGTCTGGGTGCCAGGTCCCCCAGGTTTTAACCCTTCAGATGTAAACATAGCAGATTCAGAGAAACTCCCCATTGAGGGTTAATTCAGCCTCTAGTGACCCTCTTCCTGACAGCCGCTAGAGGCGCTTCTGCGACGCGCCACTCGGGAGCTGCCGTCTGACGAGCTGGGGTTTTAACCCCTTCAGCGCCAACGGAGAGGGATCCTGAGGGTGGGGAGGGGACCCCGAGGATGATCTGGTGTCAGGAAAATTAGTTTGTTTTCCTGACACCATAGTGATCCTTTAAAGTTGATTTTGTAAATGCTGAGCTTGATTCTCTCACGATTTAACCCTTTCAATACACAGATTTCTTCTGTTTATTATTTAGACATAATATGCATTCTGTCTCATCCAATTTTCAATGAATAGGTTTAGAATTGCTTTTTCATAAAAAACTCTGGTTTTGGTTAGATTAACCCTTGCTGTGCTGGTCCACCCTTCCAAAATTATAAAACGTACCACCGTCTTAGTGCTGAGACCAAGTTCTCCCTTCAGCTTGATCCTCCAGTGACATCATTAGCCCTAGCTACTGGGGAAGGAATGTCAGGGAGGAGCGTGCCCCCATTGGACCACTGTCATACTGACATCCAACATGCACAGAATTCCCTTGTTCCCTTAGTTCCAGGCTGGCTAACGATGCCCCAATGACGCTGCCGGAGGTGAAGGCGGAACCCCAGCAGCAAGGGGGCTAAACTCTGTATACGCAGCATTTTCATGGCAAAACACTAAACATTCAAACTTCAAGCACCATGACCACTTCAAATCACGGAGGTGATCGCAATGTTTCTAGTAGTCCTGTAATGCAGAGAAAATGGCTGCTACTTTATCGACAAATCCATCTAGTCATATCAAGGCAAACGTCTTTGATTATTTAAACATTCATAAGGATTTGGTAACCTTTGCCTTACACCAGAGAAGGCCCAGCGGGCTGCTACCATTATTTTATTGAGCAATGTTTGGGAACGTGCAGGAAATCCTCTATCGGGTAGGAAGCGAGAAGGATCTAACTCCAACGGCCTCCGAGAGAAGAGTCTGTTATTAGAAACATTAGTCTTTGCAATACAGACCTTGAGGAGCAAGGATTTCAGGAATCAAAATACTTTAAACATCATTCAAAATCGACATATCTATTTCAGCTCAAATAAATGATTCTTCCTCGATTTTTCCAAGTCCTTCTGGGAGGCTCCCACTATCTCTAGATATTCTGGTTTGTTTTTTTTCTTCTTACAGTTTTGATTCTCAGATCGTTGTGTTGGAATTTCCGAGTGAGTAGTAAGAAGGTGCATTAAAGGAGCTATTTGAGGGCACACCCTTCATTCAAATAGGGAGGATAGATTTCAGGCTGGTGGGATGGTGCGAGATTATACACACTTTTACTAAACACTGCTAGACCCAATCCATCTGAATCTTTACTGACAAACCTTCTAAAAGCTTTGGAATCGGCTAAGTGTGTAATTACAGTATGTATTTAAGGACCATTTCAAGCACCATAACAACTTCATCGCAAGTACTATGTTATGGTATCTGGAGGTCCTGAGTGCCTTCTTACCTTATGGGGTTAATTGTTTTTGAAAGAATTAACCCCAAAGTCCACATGACGGTGCCTTTCCACTCAGTTCCGAAGCCGATTCCGTACTAATTCTCTGAATGGGTGGCCAGTGATGGGTTAACAGTAGGGTGGAATTACAAGACAGGTGCCTGTAGGCACACAATTCTAAGGTACCCCCTGCTTCCCCCTCGCAATGAATAAAAAAAGGCAGATAAAGAGTTTAATGTATTAAATGGACATTGTAGGCATAAAAAATATAATAAACACAAATTCATATTTGGCAAATGTATAAATGCCTGTATGTTCATATTTCTACTTGTCATGTGTTGTTTGAATCTGTGAGTACAGTGAGTGTGCATCGCTGTTTGAATGCATTACACGGTTACAGATAATGTTAGAAGTGGTTATGGTAACGCAGGTTGTCTGAGGTTAATAACAGGGATAGATGACATTGGGTGTTTAGTGATTAGATTATTCAGATCTTGAGAGGGGTTAAAGTTGTGGTATAATGGCTGTTTAGGGTTACAGTCAATGTGTATATAACAGAGCCCCACAGCAATAATACTCCCAGTAATGTATCTGAGTGTATAACAGAGCTCCACAGCAATAATACTCCCAGTAATGTGTCTGAGTGTATAACAGAGCTCCACAGCAATAATACTCCCAGTAATGTGTCTGAGTGTATAACAGAGCTCCACAGCAATAATACTCCCAGTAATGTGTCTGAGTGTATAACAGAGCTCCACAGCAATAATACTCCCAGTAATGTGTCTGAGTGTATAACAGAGCCAGTAATGTGTCTGAGTGTAACAGAGCTCCACAGCAATAATACTCCCAGTAATGTGTCTGAGTGTATAACAGAGCTCCACAGCAATAATACTCCCAGTAATGTGTCTGTGTATAACAGAGCTCCACAGCAATAATACTCCCAGTAATGTGTCTGAGTGTATAACAGAGCTCCACAGCAATAATACTCCCAGTAATGTGTCTGAGTGTATAACAGAGCTCCACAGCAATAATACTCCCAGTAATGTGTCTGAGTGTATAACAGAGCCCCACAGCAATAATACTCCCAGTAATGTGTCTGAGTGTATAACAGAGCTCCACAGCAATAATACTCCCAGTAATGTGTCTTTAAACTATAATAAATGTGTTTAGAAATCACTCTGTGGAAATAAGATACATTGTCTTTGTGCGTTTGAAATGTCGGGAGGGATGGTAAGTTAATATTAATATTTAATACATTTATATAATATTTGACTGCTGCGCAGACAGGATACCCAAGCCATCTAAAGCCACCCATGCTAATATCATTCAGTTACCTGCACACCGTACCTAATGTATACTTACAGCAATGAGACGTTCAGTACCACGGCATAGTAATATAGTGTACACTAACACTATATGGGGGAGTCCTGCACCAGTATCTATATAAACCTTATACCCAACCCATCCACTGTTTCCATTCAGCTCTGAGATTAATCTCTGGTAGGATACGGTGGGTTTTATAAACACTAATTATACTAATTAATCCTGCATAGTGAACAACTGATAACACAGCTCCACACTCGTACACCTCTGATTGTAATATTTCTATTTGTTATAAGGACAGCCTAACCCCGTAACCTTCCACCCACCATTTGGCAGCAGGCAGGTCATTAAAGTGAGGGCTCATTGCTTGCATTTAGTTGTCCAGCTGACATAACAAAACCAGTTCGACAAGTTTGTTTCAATCACTATGTAAGCATCTCGCAGTTGTTACCCTGTCTGGTCCTATCAGCTAGATACATATTAAGGGAAGAGTTAGCACCCACAAACACAGTTACTTAAAGGGTTACTTCAGCCACCATGACCACTTCAGTGACTTTACGTAGCCATGGTGCCTATAGACTGTATATGAAAAGTAAGGCAGAGCCCCGTCCCAAGATGGCGCTGGGAGCAATGGCCAGCCGGTCCAGCCAGAAGATCGCGCAGCCCGCGCGCTTTTCTTCTGGTCTAGCAGGAAGTGAAGTCATCGCGCACGGACGTCAACGTTATCGCGCAAGGTGAGTATGTGGTGTTGTCGTGCAGAAGAGCATGGCCGTCCCAGGCCTTGCATTCCACGCTGGATTTGACAGCGGTTGGAAGGAGGAACTCCAGGATTGGATTGCGGTCGGGCCTGGTGGCCGGCTGAATATCGACACTCACAGCTCCTGTCAGACAGCTCCATTTCCGGTTTGAATGAGGAGTTCACGGGGGTTCCTGCTCAAGAGCCTCAGGCAGCCAACTGTGAGTGTCAGGGGTGAGGGGTGGGGGTTCCCTGGGTAGTGGAGGGCTGCAGAGTCAGGAGGTTCTAAACTTTCTGAGGGAAGCCTGGATAGGCTTCCTGGGGTTGGACCTCTCCCTTCTTCTGCTCCTCCCCCCCCCCCCTCCTGCCCAGTCCCTGAGCCAGGATAGGAGTATGAAGGGTGTGCTTCCAGGGGGTGTGCGTCTGTGCTTGCCGGGCTGCGACTTGTCCCCATTAGGGATGCATGTGTCGCTGGACGTCAGGGACAAAATTATAAAAGGTGAGTATGTGGATTTGCTGTCCCTGGGAATCAGTGGATAGGCCGCGACATGGTGACATGTCGGATGGGGAAAAAGGTAAGCAGCTGCTGCATACCTTTGGCAACTGGCTGCAGGGGTTCTCCATTTTTGTAAGCATTTTATCGCAGAGTTTTCCAGAGAAGGCGCCAGTGTTGTTTGGGTACTTAGACCTGATTTGGGGGCGTATAAGGTATATGCTGGTTTAAGTATGACCAGCAATTTCGCCAGAAACTGGCAGTGGGTCCAGGCATGACTTTTAGGATCCAAGACGGTAGCCTATGGCTGCTGTAAATGACTCCCAGTCGGCCGCCCCCCTTTCCAGAAGCAGCCGTCGCACAGTGCAGTGCGCCGACTGGGCAGCGCAAAGGGTTTTGCTGGCTCTTTAACGAGAGCCACTGCAGGTGGTACATTCAAACACGAATGCTCTCACTGTGGAGGAGCCCAACCTGCATTGCTGTGCTTTAAAAAAGGCAAGCTAGCAGGTAGGTTTCCCAGAGAGGACATACCTAGAGCAGAGGACACCAGTGAGTGTGGTAAGTATGCGCCCATGGCTCGAAAAGTACCCCAAGCGTAGGGAGGTGCAGATTTTGCTAGATGGGTTTTCCGCTGGGTTTTGGATACCATTTGTTCAGTTGGATTCCCTGTGTTTTGCGGGAAATTTGCGCTCGGTGGTTGGCAAAGAATTGATCCTGGAGGTTAAACTTAGGAAGGAAGTTCTGTTAGTTAGGATGGCTGGGCCATTCGACTCATTGCCCTTTCCCAATTTATGGGTCTCTCCCCTTGGGATGGTGCCTAAGAAGGATCCGGGGACATTTCATCTCATTCATCACCTGTCTTAACCGTCGGGCAGGTTGTGAATGATGCTATTGATAAGGAGTTGTCTCAGGTCCTATAAGCCTCCTTTAATCGGGCGCTTGAGTTGGTGCAGGAGGCTGGGGTGGGAGCACAGATGGCCAAGTCGGACATTGACAGAAACAAGGATCCTTGCACACAGTTTCCTGCTGCAAATTCCGTCCCTCTATCATGGAGGTGCTCCGTGCCAAAGGTGGACAATGCTGAATCCACCAGAATACTCACAGAAGCAGAAGGACACAGGCAATACTGCAGGATCATGTAGGTAAGTTTATTTAATTGAGTCCGCCTTTCGTTTGCTCCCGGTCCACCCTGACTGCATCCACCTGCTGGGATGCCACTTTCAGTGGTTGTTCTTTTTTGATATGTAATTGCCACTGGGTTGCGCTATTTCATGTTCGTATTTTGAAATGTTTGCATCATTTCTCAAATGGGTGGTTTCTCAGGTGTCGGGTTTCTCGGGTGTCGGGGCTGTCTCACTATCTGGACGATTTTTTATTTGTGGGTGCGCAGGAGTCAGAGGACTGCAAGGTGCTCTTGAAGTCTTTTTGGCAGGCCGCGTTGGACTTTGGAGTTCCGGAGGCAAAGGAGAAGACGGTGGGGCCAGTTAGGATCTTGTCGTATCCTGGGATAGAAGTGGATTCTCAGGTTATGGTTTTTCGTCTGCAGGAGGAGAAACTAGTTCACTTGCTTCATCTGGTGGACTTGGTTAAAGGAGCTAAGAATGTGCAATTTTGTCAGTTGCAGGTCTTTTTTGGGGCCCTGCAAGTAGGGGAGCTGGTGGCTTCCAGTACCCGGGTTCTGGCAGACTTTTCGGTATCTGAGAGGGGCCTGATGCTGGTCGTTTGTCGCTCTAAGATGGATCAGGAGGTAGTGGGTGCACGAGTTCAGGTTGGGGCTGCAGGTGGCCCATTTTGTCAGGTTCTGTTGCTACGAGAGTTCGTGGCGGTACGTGGGGCAGAATTCTCCTACATAAAGATGGGTCTTCACTAAGCTGATTTCAATTTTCCATAATTTTGTGGTCCTACGTGGTGGGTATTGGTTTGGCTCCAGGTAGTTACACAAATCACTCTTTTCGAATAGGGGCTGCTACGCAGGCTTGCTTGACGGGACTCTCCTCTGAGGCGCTTAAGCGTTTGGGGCGCTGGCAGTGAGGGAGCTTTCAACTCTGTGTGTCCTCACATACTGTAGGGGATTTTGCTCAGCTCATGTTGTTGTTGTTCTGTTATTATTATAGGTGTGGTGCCTCGCTTCATATGGATCGTGGGACACTCATTCATTTATTGGGCGGCTAGGCGGGTGGAGGATAGAACATACGGCCGTTACCTCAGGTTCCCACCCGATGTAGCCCAGGTACGTTGAAGGTGTATTCGGGGTTTGAATTGGGAATGCTTGTATTCAGAATTGGTTCAGCTTAGTCTCTGCGTGTCAGGACCGGTAACTCTAGTAGTGCATGCAGGTGTGAACGATATTGGATGGCGACGGTCAGTAGATCTCATACATGCAATCAAGCACGACTTGGTGCGTTGTTTCGCGCTGTTTAAGGATCTGACCCTTGTCTGGTCTGAGATCATTCCACGTCCGGTTTGGCGCAGTGGCAGGAATGGCAAGGCGTTGAAACGCTGTTGGCGTAAGGTGAACATGACCATTTCCAAGTTTGTTAGGCATTTGGGAGGCATATCAGTGCAGCATTTGCAGCTGGAAGGGGTGAATGACAACGTTATGTGACAGGATGGAGTGCATTTGTCCCTCATAGGACTGGATATCTTTAATGTGGGCCTGAAGGCAGGGATTGAAGCTGCGCTGTCTGCAGGGGGGTGGGATGCTAGTGCGGCTTAGCGCACAAGGAGGACATCACAGTGGCGGGTTTTCCTGGACAGCGTAGTTGAAAAAGGCACTTTGGGGAGACGACAGACTGCACGGAGCTGATGGCAAGTAGCAAGCTGTTGCGACTCGTGGAACAAAAGTTGGGGGAACTGTTTGTTGGGCAACCGCCCAAAGCTGGCAGAGTTGGACATCGTGTAAAATTGGTTATGTTAAATAAAGCTGTGGCCGTTGCCCTTATCCACTACAAGAATGTGTCACATGTGTTATTGGGGGGCAATGGTGGATGGGGATGGGTCAGCAGTCAAGTAAATTAAATCTGAATTAAAGTTAAACCAGCCATGCTGTGACTTGCAGAATTTTGAAACAAAACCTAATTTCACCATATTTTTTATTCCATACAAGTCATAGTTAGTGAAATAAAAAAAAACCAACCTATCTGTTTTAGTGAATGAGCCCCCAAACCTAGAGAGCGTTACCGTTATCATAGCTCTAGCTACAACATACATGTAGTACTAATCTATCTTCTATTTAAATCTGTATAAAACTAGCTCGGTACATAGAATGCGCAAATTTAAGTATATTTTTCAATAAATTAAACGACCTGCCTGTTATCCGATAGAGAGCTATTTTCCATAATTTACGGGAATGATGTCATCAATATGAATTATAGGTTTGGAATACAATCACCAATTCCTCTCCAGTGCCTACTCTTCTGCTATCTGTCCAAGAATAGATTTGAGGGAGAAAGAATAAAGTACTGGGTTCTTTCTCTCTCTATATAGCTGTATAGTCGCAGCAAAAGTCCACCATCCTGTATTATAAAGTGTACAATAACTGCGCTACCGATTCTATACAGTGTAGAAACCAAGTCACACTATTATATTGCTAAACCCAAAAAATATAGAAGACTTAACATCAAGTGAGAAATCTAATTTTGCAAAGCACGTTTGGCTCTGGTCGAAGATTATTCATTGAAATGTGCAAAGAGGGCTCCATTATAGAAACATAGAATGTGACGGCAGATAAGAACCATTCGGCCCATCTAGTCTGCCCAATTGTCTAAATACTTTCATTAGTCCCTAGCCTTATCTTATAGTTAGGATAGCCTTATGCCTATCCCACGCATGCTTAAACTCCTTTACTGTGTTAACCTCTACCACTTCAGCTGGAAGGCTATTCCATGCATCCACTACCCTCTCAGTAAAGTAATACTTCCTGATATTATTTTTAAACCTTTGTCCCTCTAATTTAAGACTATGTCCTCTTGTTGTGGTAGTTTTTCTTCTTTTAACTATAGTCTCCTCCTTTAATGTGTTGATGTTTCAGTTCGATTGGTAGTCTGTAAGTCATTACATACTGGGAGCTTATATACGATATAAAATGGGTAGCACGCTTAATGGGTAGCACATTATTTTATTTTGGATAAATAGGTTATAGGTTTGCCTTTTGAAGACGTTATTTTAAAAAGATTTTAATTTTTTTTTTCTCTCCCCCTTCTTGCGTTCCACCTTTTCTCAAAACCAGCGTTTATACTGGTTATCTAATAAAATGTTGGAATTTCAAAATGCAAACTTCGGATTTTGGAAGTAAGTACACCCAGTACAATGCGAAAAAAAACAAATAGATAAAACGAGAATTTTTCTTTCTGCATTCCCAGTGTACAAAATGTGTGCGGTAACAAGGGGTGTCAAAGCATGTGTCTAATTGGTTCTAATTGCCTGTAGACTATTGAAACATGAAGTGAATATTAACAGAATTAAACAAACATTGCGCGTGTAGTCAGTGCAGTGACCTCATCATTGCACCTTCAACTCCAGTCTCTTATTTCGTATATTTGACCATAGAATACAGTCACTGTTCAATGAAGAGTGAAGACACTTTGTTTTTTCTAAAGCGGATGTTCTTTCTAGAACTATTCGCCTAATGTGCAATTATCAGTGAAATATTTCAATACTGACTGACACACTCTGCAATATATGCCTACACACACAAACACAGACACATATACACAGACAGACACAGATGCACAGACACAAAAACACAAAAACAGATGCACAGACACACACAGACACATATACACAGGTAGTCAAAGATGCACACGCACAAACACAGACACATATACACAGACACATTTACACAGACACACACAGACACATATACACAGACAAAAATGCAAAGACACATATACACAGACAGACACAGAAACACACAGAAATATATATACAGACAGGCACAGATGCACAGACACACACAGACACAGATGAGCACAGATTGGAATACACAAGCACAGACAGAAACAGGAACATACAGGTACACACAGACAGGCACAGGCAGACATAAACAGACACAGACCGGTATACACTGACACAAACAGACACAAAGAGGCACAGACAGATACAGGCAGGTTCAACCAGACACAGACAAGCACATAAAGTTATACATACAGAAGGGATATTGGATGCCTTGGAGGCTATTTTCATGCAGACGGTGGGCAGAAGTCAGCCAGTAACCATTTCGGCGCCGGTGGCTGTAAGCCTCCTGTAAGGAGACAAGCTAGTCGTTTGTCGGCCTGTTCTTCATTGTTCACTCCCTGGGCTCCTCTGCCTGACTGCATCCCGCTCTCACTGCAAGTTTCTTGGTTAGTTTAGTCTTACTACGTTGATTCTGCTCACAAATCAGGATACTGTTCCCAGCACAGACAGCAGTTACATTGTAATGTCCGTATCCCTTTAGTGTAAAAGATATTGGGGGGTTTTGGTTAATTGCCCCCTCCAGTGTGAGCTGCTGTGTTCCCGGAGTATTCTACAGACATTGTAATGTCCGTATCCCTTTAGTGTAAAAGATATTGGGGGGGTGGACCCCAATCTCATTCAATCTATAGGGCGACCAGCGTTACCACTCTGTACAGCAGCGTATTTATCAGGAGTTAAATATAAAATTCAATGTTCCACCTTTAATGTTTCTTACTTAGTATAAGAATCCTTTGAACCTGGCGCCTTTCTTGACAGTTCTAGAAGAAGATTTGATGCATGTATAATATATACAATAACGCTCATGGAATATTCTTCTGGGCTGTATCTCCCTCTCATTCATCTCCCGTCACCTTGCTGACACAGCCTGTTCCCAGAGGCCGTCTTCATCCTGAAACTCTGCTTGTTTAATGAAGACAGAATCTGGGCTTTGCTGTCACGGTGTATATTTATAATATTATTACAGTCATGTCAGATCCACTCAGTCTGCTCTCTGTACAGTGTTAGTAAATCAGCCCTTAGTCTTGCTTTGCAGATACAAAGTTACTGTCACGACTGAGCAAACCACTAACTGTTTGAGCTCTTTATAAAGCTCTCAAATCATGGGTAATGAGGCATAAACAGCAGCAAAATGATCCAAAATCCAGTGTGAAATCCCATACTAAAAAATGATTGCAAGCTCTTTAGAACAGATTTCATGAGAAGCTTCACATCTCACCATTTTCCAGTTTTTCTTTATATTATTTTTATTATTATTGCCATTTATATAGCGCCAACAGATTATTGATATGATATACATTCTTTCTTTGTCAATGTATAATTGTATATATGTTTTTGTCTATATTCGTGTAACAATATTGTTATGTAAACAATTTTAGAATGCATAACATGTGCATCGTGGTAACATATGTGGTTTTGGTGGGGTTTTGTTTTGGTTCTACTGGATTTTGTTAACAGGTATCAGTGCAGAAGGAGTTAACTCGATCTCTATTGGTTCTGTCTTTCCAAAGGACCTGACATGTCTGTGTAAAGCCTGCACTGGTTTCTCTCTGGGAGGGTGCCTGGTGCCTAGAGAGATCTCAGATCTCTTGTGATATTTGTTTGTGAGCCTTTGTCGTGTAAATGTGTGTCTCCCTGGGGCCTTTTCCTGTAAGGATTGTGTGAAAACCTTGTATGGCTAGGTAACACATCTAGTTCAGTTACTTTCTGACCTGACTCATTCTCACTGTATTTTATCCAAGATGTTTATCATTTAGAACTCAATAGAAATTAATTATAGGGGAGTCAAAAACTGAATGATAAAAAGAACTGAGCTTAAAAATGAGCGGAATTGAAAACTATTACAACTCTGCTATCCTATCTTATCTTATCTGCCTATGGGATTATTTTCTTTCTTTTAATTCAAATTTCAGTTCACTGTTGGTGAAAATTGTAAAGAATTGATGTATATGGGTATTTTGTATGTAATATAGAAATATAGATTTCTGCTTACTTTTCTTACTTGTCCTGTGAACCAAATTGCAGTAAAACGCAGCTTTCAGTGTCCTGAAAGATGTCTATTCATATTATGTTGTTATTAATATATTTTGCGGGGCACTGATTGGCCCTTTTTGGTTTGTTCAACTTTTTCCTGAATACATTTTCTTGAATGACGATTGGTTGAACTGAACCATCGCGAGCATGGGCATTGGAAATTAACATTTCTGTAAAAATAGATTGGCAGAACGGAAAAAGAATCCTGCTGTGTGCAAGTTTATAGCTGTTACATTATCAGGATGTTTGTTACAAAATATTACCGCAAGTATTCATTAGAATAAAATAGTATGGTTATAGTGCACGTCGTTATAGCATAGGGTAGGACATTCACCCGACACTGTGACGCCTTGTGCGGATCCCCTAAGGATGGTTCGCTGTAATCGTGATTTAAAATGGCACTCGTTGGAATGGTGCTGTAATAACGCGCCGTCCTGACCTTTCACTGTCTTTGAAAATGACTTGTATTTGAGGCTTGCAGTGTGGACAAGCTGCTCACAGTAAATCGGAAATAAAGCTGGTGTTTCAGTGGTTGTGAGATGATGGTTGTAATCCTGGAATGGCTGTGCACACTGGGAAACCTTCAGGTGGGAAAAGCCAGGGTTTCTGAGCATTGCTGCTGTTTGTCAAAGGACTGCTGCGGAGTCTTTTAAAAGCAGATGTTTGTCGTCTTCTTCTTCTTTCTCATTCACCAGAAGAAGCCATTGTCTTTCCCATCGGCCAACGCAGCCCATTTCCCTTCTGGGTAGAATGATCTCTGTGTCACGTGACCTCTGTGTGGCCCTGTCTGATCCATGTAGGGAACCTCACACATGTCACGGGGAACATGGTCTAAAGAGAGTCCCGAGCCAGCCCCAGGATGACAGATCACTGATTGTTTTATAATAAGTGTAACAGAAATATTTCTTTACATAAAACATACTGGGATACCCTTGTTTTCAAACATGTAATAAATATAATTGTGTTATTTAAAGGGCTATTTCTCTCTTGTGTTTTATTTAAATTTAGAGCAGGACAGTAAAGGCTAAACTAGTGCATGGTGGGAAAAATTCCATTTGGCATTTGTGGTTTCATCCAAATATTTTCCCATCATTCACCTTTTTAATTTTTTACGGTGCCACGGACGGAACTCCAAATCACCAAACAAGTTAACACGGTCGTCCGTTGTCCAGTTCTTCTGTCTGTAATTAGTCCATACGGCACTTCGCAGAAACTTAGTTCGGACGACCCACCGATCGAACAAAATTTGGAAGAATTCCATTTCATTCAACGCTCAATGTCTAGTAAAGGGCAGGACATTTAATATGGCGAGTAATCCTTTAGATTAATTTAAATATATATATATATATATATATATATATATATTAATCTTAATATTATTTATTTAACATTTATTTTTAATATTTTTTTTGTATGAATGAAGACAATGTTTCTGTATTTTACATTGTATCTGTTATGTCACAGCTGTTTAGACAAGGTAGAAATGGATAACACTGACAACCTCACACATAGAACTGCATGTTATCCGTAAAGCACCAACATATTCCACAGCGCGGTACAATAGCATACAAGTAGCTGCCATAAAACAAGATGGACATACAGGAGCAGAAGGTGCTGGGGGCCATAATCAAATGGGGTGACATTCCTAGAGGGGGGTCGTAATTACACAAAAGGTAACGGTAAAGTGTATTTAATAGAAATTTGGCAGTTCGGAGAGTGTACAATGAGATCTTAATTGTTAGATTAGAAGATAGATGGACAGGCTAACAGCTGCTGGAGTTCAAGGAGTTTTGCCTTAAGATGAGCAGCAGACGTATCGGAAGAAGAGCTAGCTAAGGTTTTAAGAGGCGTTTAGATTAAATGAAGGAAAATTGGAAACCTAAATTGTCCAAAATCTAATCCGAAGGTGTGATCACAAAAAGTCTGTTTATAGCAGATGTTGATTTAGAACATTTTAGCACCCCCTATAGGCAGCTTTAAGACTTACAGCAACATCAAGTGGTAATTGTCTTTCTTGCTTTTTAAGTTTAGTAAATCCCCAGGATAAACTCACAGACCAAAGAACACAAATACAGCTTTCATGTCGGATCCTCCGCAAAGCTGCAAATAAGGGGAATCCCACAGGATCTGTATTTTAGGATCTTTGCTCCGCTCATAAGGGATTTGGAAAGGATTTAATCCCCAGACTAAAAGCTGAGGATTTTATTTTACTCCAAAGGTAAAAATTGGGGAAATTGACTCACTTTTATCCTTTGTCTCACTTACGGAATTTGCCAGTAACAGAGCAAATGAGTGTAATCCCTACGCCTGCTGATGTCTCTATCAAGACAAGTAAATAGTGTTAATTATGCTGGTTAAACCAGAAACTGGCAAATTATAGGCTACAGTAGCCCAAAAATTCTCTAACTTTGCTTTATTTAGTTAAAATGTTTCAATTCTTTGATCCTTTCCTGACAATTCTCAGCTCGAGAATAATCATTTTTATTCCTATTCAGAAATAACCAATAATAATTGTAAAAATGAAAAGTTGGTGAAACTATTCGCAGTGATGAATGTTTAATCAGATTTTCCCCATTTACACCTCCCAAGTTAAAGTCCACGATAGTAAAAACACACGGGCATCGTCACTAGGAGAGCGGTGGCCCTGGGGTGCAGGATAGTGACATTGTCACTAGGAGAGCGGTGGCCCTGGGGTGCAAGATAGTGACATTGTCACTAGGAGAGCGGAGGCCCTGGGGTGCAGGATAGTGACATTGTCACTAGGAGAGCGGTGGCCCTGAGGTGCAGATAGTGACATTGTCACTAGGAGAGCGGTGGCCCTGGGGTGCAGGATAGTGACATTGTCACTAGGAGAGCGGTGGCCCTGGGGTGCAGGATAGTGACATTGTCACTAGGAGAGCGGTGGCCCTGAGGTGCAGGATAGTGACATCGTCACTAGGAGAGCGGTGGCCCTGAGGTGCAGGATAGTGACATTGTCACTAGGAGAGCGGTGGCCATGGGGTGCAGGAAAGTGACATTGTCACTAGGAGTGCGCAGGCCCTGGGGTGCAGGATAGTGACATTGTCACTAGGAGAGCGGAGGCCCTGGGGTGCAGGATAGTGACATTGTCACTAGGAGAGCGGAGGCCCTGGGGTGCAGGATAGTGACATCGTCACTAGGAGAGCGGTGGCCCTGAGGTGCAGGATAGTGACATTGTCACTAGGAGAGCGGTGGCCATGGGGTGCAGGATAGTGACATCGTCACTAGGAGAGCGGTGGCCCTGAGGTGCAGGATAGTGACATCGTCACTAGGAGTGCGCAGGCCCTGGGGTGCAGGATGGTGACATTGTCACTAGGAGAGCGGTGGCCCTGGGGTGCAGGATAGTGACTTTGTCACTAGGAGAGCGGTGGCCATGGGGTGCAGGATAGTGACATCGTCACTAGGAGAGGGGTGGCCCTGGGGTGCAGGATAGTGACATCGTCACTAGGAGAGCGGTGGCCCTGGGGTGCAGGATAGTGACATCGTCACTAGGAGAGCGGTGGCCCTGGGGTGCAGGATAGTGACATTGTCACTAGGAGAGCGGTGGCCCTGAGGTGCAGGATAGTGACATTGTCACTAGGAGAGCGGTGGCCCTGGGGTGCAGGATAGTGACATTGTCACTAGGAGAGCGGTGGCCATGGGGTGCAGGATAGTGACTTTGTCACTAGGAGTGCGCAGGCCCTGGGGTGCAGCAGGTGTGAGTTATACTTACCTGATGCCGTCCCCTGCAGTCCCTGCCTCCTTCATTTTCTGGCACACCATATGCTCAGAGCCCACGCCATTGCTGTCTATTAGACATGCGCACAGCTAAAAGCTCAACTTGTTTCCTTTCATTCCAAGTCATGAAATTTCTAATTTTAGGTTATCTGGAATTAAGAAATTATTATTTCGGAATGAAATTAAATTAGACTTCAGATACCATTATTCCAAAGGATACCGAGTTAGAGTGCAGTTTAGCAGATAGCTCCCTATATTTATATCCCAGGATTAACACCTACATGGAATCCACTGAGATAGGGAGAGATCTATTAAACTGCTGCCCGAGAGATTAAATAAAATGCGTTTTATTATTTAACTCTCAGCTGTTTAGTAGAAAGCTCCCTAGTAAGGAATCCTTGCATGCGATTAGGGATTTATCTAGAATTACTAAGCAACTGAAACAGCAAAACTAAGACAGTGTTTGTCCCCCAGCAGTTTATTAGATAGCACCCTAATCTGATATCTTTAAATTGTCAATCTCACATACGGGTGCAGGTTAGGGAGCTTAATAGACATGTGCAAAGCAGAAAAACATGTTTCATTTTCTGTTTTCATTTTGTCAAAATTCTGTAATTAAAGTTTTGGATGGAATTCAGATGTCCGTTATTCTCTGCATCCTTAAAGGGACACTATAGCCACCAGAACAACTACAGCTTAATGTAAGGTATACAGTTGAATGTAGTTGTTCTGGTGAGTATATTCATTGCCTCCAGGCATTTTCATGTAAACACTGTGTTATCAGAGAAAATGCAGTGTTCACATTGCCCCTAGAGAAACCTCCAAGTGGCCACTCCTCAGATGGCCATTGGAGGTGCTTCTTGGGGCAGTGCTGCACAGTAGGAAGCATTGCCGTTCAGCGTTCCCACGCTCTGCATGGAGATGCTGAATTTTCCTCATAGAGATGCATTGATTCAATGCATCTCTACGAGGAGGTCCTGATTGGCCAAAATGACATTTGGCCCCACCTCCGTGCCGATTTTAGCCAATCCAATGCACAGCCGAATTAAAACAGTGTTTGAATAAAGTGGACAAACGTTTAGCGATCTGTTGTACAGGGAGTGAAAAGTCCTGCCACGTCGAAAAATGGTTTTCTATTACCAGGGAAGCACTTTTCATGCACTACACAACATCATAAAAAACAAAAAAACATCTTTTATGGCGCAGTTGTGCAGGATGTGATAGGTTCAGGGGAGACATCTACTACGCAGCGTGCTAATATGATATCCTACGTAGAGGGTCCCCATGTCAGAGTACCAGTTTAGGGGAGACATCTACTACACAGGGTGCTAATATGATATCCTACGTAGAGGGTCCCTATGTCAGAGTACCAGTTTAGGGGAGACATCCACTACACAGCGTGCTAATATGATATCCTACGTAGAGGGTCCCTATGTCAGAGTACCTGTTTAGGGGAGACATCTACTACGCAGCGTGCTAATATGATATCCTACGTAGAGGGTCCCCATGTCAGAGTACCAGTTTAGGGGAGACAGCTACTACGCAGCGTGCTAATATGATATCCTACGTAGAGGGTCCCCATGTCAGAGTACCAGTTTAGGGGAGACATCTACTACACAGGGTGCTAATATGATATCCTACGTAGAGGGTCCCTATGTCAGAGTACCAGTTTAGGGGAGACATCCACTACACAGCGTGCTAATATGATATCCTACGTAGAGGGTCCCCATGTCAGAGTACCAGTTTAGGGGAGACATCTACTACACAGGGTGCTAATATGATATCCTACGTAGAGGGTCCCCATGTCAGAGTACCAGTTTAGGGGAGACATCTACTACACAGGGTGCTAATATGATATCCTACGTAGAGGGTCCCCATGTCAGAGTACCAGTTTAGGGGAGACATCTACTACACAGCGTGCTAATATGATATCCTACGTAGAGGGTCCCCATGTCAGAGTACCAGTTTAGGGGAGACATCTACTACACAGCGTGCTAATATGATATCCTACGTAGAGGGTCCCCATGTCAGAGTACCAGTTTAGGGGAGACATCTACTACACAGCGTGCTAATATGATATCCTACGTAGAGGGTCCCCATGTCAGAGTACCAGTTTAGGGGAGACATCTACTACACAGCGTGCTAATATGATATCCTATGTCAGAGTACCAGTTTAGAGGTGCCCTACATGTCAGAGTACCAGTTTAGGGGAGACATCTACTACACAGGGTGCTAATATGATATCCTACATAGAGGGTCCCCATGTCAGAGTACCAGTTTAGGGGAGGCATCTACTACACAGCGTGCTAATATGATTTCCTTCGCAAAGGGTCCCCATGTCAGAGTACCAGTTTAGGGGAGACATCTACTACACAGCGTGCTAATATGATATCCTACGTAGAGGGTCCCCATGTCAGAGTACCAGTTTAGGGGAGACATCTACTACACAGGGTGCTAATATGATATCCTACGTAGAGGGTCCCCATGTCAGAGTACCAGTTTAGGGGAGACATCTACTACACAGCGTGCTAATATGATATCCTACGTAGAGGGTCCCCATGTCAGAGTACCAGTTTAGGGGAGACATCTACTACACAGGGTGCTAATATGATATCCTACATAGAGGGTCTCCATGTCAGAGTACCAGTTTAGGGGAGGCATCTACTACACAGCGTGCTAATATGATTTCCTACGTAGAGGGTCCCCATGTCAGAGTACCAGTTTAGGGGAGACATCTACTACACAGCGTGCTAATATGATATCCTACGTAGAGGGTCCCCATGTCAGAGTACCAGTTTAGGGGAGACATCTACTACACAGGGTGCTAATATGATATCCTACATAGAGGGTCTCCATGTCAGAGTACCAGTTTAGGGGAGGCATCTACTACACAGCGTGCTAATATGATTTCCTACGTAGAGGGTCCCCATGTCAGAGTACCAGTTTAGGGGAGACAGCTACTAAGATGCTGAGACAGAAAAAATATACTTTTTCATAAATTTGCGCTCTGTTCTCGCCAGATTGCTGGAACCTGTATGGATATTATTTAATGATGAGAATATAATGCCCACAGTAAATATCACTCACACGAATTACCATCTTCAAAGAATGCATCACTGTGTACTTTTACAATGTGTGTAGTATAGTTTTATTTTTTATTTGTAAATTTTTCACATATCAAAATTTGCTATTTTTATAGACTTTATATTGTATTAATCTTTCCTTCCAACATGCTACTCTTTTATCGTTTCAACTGTTGTGCTAGTATACTCGTCGCCATTTAAATTGTAAGCTCACCTGAATGAAGGTTTCAGAACTGCTGGTTTTTGTCGCCCAAATTTGGATCTAATTACCCGTTGGTCTATGTGTCGTATATACACTGCCGCTAAATAAATAATGGTTATTTAACCAGACCAAACTCCTCTCAAATCTCCAATAATAAAAAAAAAGGTGCATTAAGTAAATATTTTGAGTGCTTTATAGTAACTCGTTCCACAGATCATTCCGACGTTTGTTTTATTTTTCCTTTAAGCTCCTCCATCATACCGGTACGCACAGAATATACATCATTTTAGTGAGACTTGTCACTATCCCCAGCAGTGTCAGCACTTTCAGAGAAATCGCTATTGTCCTCGAGGTCTAACTTCATTGTTACCATGGCGATAGGTATATAATGTCAGTTTGAAGTAGGCTATTCAGAATAATGTGTTTGGGAGGGGCTGTGATGGATAACGTAAATAAACAATGTAAACAAGATGCAGAACAAGGAATATATCTCATGGGGTGAAAGTGTCTGAACGAAGTTGGCCAACTTTAAAAGTAACTAAACTGTTTATTATGAGAAACCTGTGATTGGACCGCTTGCGGCACCAGTGACTATAGAAAGGGGCGCGAACAAGCAACGTCAGGAACTTCGACCGGCGCTAGAATCACAATGAGTAAAACCTTTTATTTGCAGGTTTTACTGGAAATTGAGAGGTGGGACCCCATAGTGCGCAGAAGGGTTTATTATGCTGGAATGGTCCACTCCCCTCGGTGTGGCAATCCAGCATAAGGTACCAAACAAGGGACGTATCTTCTCCTCTAAACCATTGAAATTCCATTCGTCCAAAACCAAAGTACTGGACAAACTTTGGTCGAACCTCCGAATGGAAAAAATGTGTTTTGGTAAAACGAAAATATTTTTTAACCCCTTAAGGACACGTCATGATTCCCTTTTATTCCAGAAGTTTGGTCCTTAAGGGGTAAAGCAATTCATTTGGATGGAACAAACATTTGTGCCTTGTCTAGTGCGACACGTCTTAATGCTGTGACTCCAGGTAACGATGTGCCTGTCCCATAACCTTTATCCAGGTAACAGATTGGCTGAGGTCACCAGACTGGAATGTTAACGGAATTCAATAAACATTGTATCACCAGGGAGCGGTGTGGCGCTAGGGTTTTATGTTTGTAGGACTTTGTGTATGGTAGCAAAGCGGACATGCTCGGAGAGGTTTTTTTGTTGTTTTTTTTTTTTTGCTCCCTCGTTCTTTTGTTCTCCTTGTAAAGTTGACAGAATGTTGGGTTTTTTTTACATTTAGGTTTCAGTGAAAAAACACAGAATTGTGGAGAATAGACAAGAGATCTGCAAGTTTTAGATTTTATTTTAAACAAAAATAGTTGAGTTGAACAGTTGTTCCGGTTTGGCTATTTAGGCCCTTGTTTGCTTCCCCAACATTTATTTATTTCCTATAAACATAAAACTCTAGTTTAGAATACTTAGGTCCTCATATCAGTGTCCTGTGAGTGGGGCCGCCGGTGGGAACCGTAAAAGGGGGCCGGCCAATGAAGCGAATTGAGCTACTGGCACAGTCCAAAGGGGGCAAACCATTTCTGGAATGGAGGAGATTCCATCCAAATTACTGGGTTTTCAGCCCGGCGTGAATGCACTCCACACTAACTGGCAATCACACAGGCTGACCCCCTGAGCAGGGCTTTCATGGAACACTGTTTCTGTGATCTAATGCCCTGAGTATAGGGTGGGTGTCTAATGATGTCTTCATGATACGCTTTTTGGGGACAGTTCCCTTTTGGGGACCAGCTCCTTATCTCTCAGGGACGTTCTGAAACTTACATGGGCATTTTAACACACTGGTTGACGGTAGTATACCACACTGCCTTTCAGAGACTGTTGACTTACAGATGTCAAGGCGGATAGGGAACACTGTCATTGGGGTGGGGCAATCTTAGAGGAGGTCTCAGGTCACCAGTTGGGTATACTCACACTGTTCAGACGCTCCCTCTTGTTCATTGCCCTCTCCCACGTCGTTCCCCATTGAGGCAGCCTTGTATTCATTTATGCTCTGAAACTTGGCGGGTAGACGCAGAGAGATACAGGTGTGCAGTTAACAACTGTTGAATACGACCTTACATACTACAAGGTGAAGGTAACGTGACTACCTTATAATCCTCATCTTGGCCTCGTTTACCCCTCTGTTTGCTAAGGGTTTTGAGGTATTTTTGTACAGCTTTTGTTTATCATTCCTTTCATGTTATTTATATTCAGCACTTTATGTCGTCTGTTGGACCTGCGAATCCAAACTTAGTATTATTTAATATCCCTGCGTGGCTGGTAAGATGTAATTCACTTACTACTGTGGACCTGCGTGTCGTGAAATGCCTGTTACTCATGCTATTGGATTACAATAAAACAATAATAAAAAAAAAAAAGTATTGGTCTGTGACATACGTCTCACTATAGGGAGGTGGAATAGAAATCTCCGAAATTGTTTGATAAATAATAATATCAGTTTTGGACTAAAATGTGTGTATAGCTTTACATCAAGTCTCTCCTTCTAACAGTCCCTAAAATTCTGTCTCTACTCCAAAAACAACAATGTGGAACTGCACTCAATACCTTGTATCTGTTTGAATCTGGGTGCAACCAAACCAGGACCAAGAGACCAATAACCATGTATATAAAATGTTAAAAGGTCCAGACACGCCAAGATATCAACAAAAAGGCAATTTATTTGAATCCACAGCCAAATCGCACTGTTTTGACCTACATGATCTTTGTCAAGCTTAACAAAGACCATGTAGGTCAAGCTTGACAAGGACCATGTAGGTCAAGCTTGACAAGGACTATGTAGGTCAAGCTTGACAAGGACCATGTAGGTTGAAATGTTGAGCCCTTTCGTGGTTCTAGAATCCTTGTGATATTTTGTCCTGATCTTGTTTCACTGTTATTTTTACCAGGCTTACCTGACTGCGTTCTGTTCTCCTGCCATTGTGTAGCTGACCCAGCCTGTTTGCCTTCTGCCTGATTTCGTGTTCCAGTTCCTGGCTTGCCTGACTCCCATCCCATGTACCAGTCCCAGCTTCTTCCTGACATTGCCTTTCTTCGGTCTCCTGACCCTTACATGTGTCTGGTATTGTGTGTATAATATTTTATTCCTCTTCTGACCTCCAGTCTGGTCAATTTCCAAGTTTTACCTTTTTTTATTAGCCCGCCCACTTTAAGGTCCTGTAATACCACTCTTCCAATCCCTCTGTTTTTACCCTTGTTAGTTCACTGCCACTCACCTTGCTCAGGATCCTCTAGCTAACTCTGACATTATGAAAGGGCCCAGAGCAGCCAAATAGCTCTCCTTAAATAGAAAGGTTCTATACCTGACTGGTTCTACTGGGAGCAAGTGGATCATAAAGGAAGCACCTGTACTACCCATGGGTGCCTTACAAAAACATGCAATCAGCTCATTGATTGGGCATCCAAGGATGCAAATGGGCTTGCCTGTCTGGTCCAAAGGCTAGCCCATCTGGTCCGATCACACAGAAGATCCATGTAGGCTATGATAGAAAGGTGTCAGAACACACAGTGCATCACAGTTTGCTGTATATGGGGCTGTGTAGCTGCAGATTGGTCAGAGTGATCATGATGTGCCTTCAATGGGTATGTGAGTATCAGAACTGGACCATAGAGGAATGGAAGAAGGTTGCCTGGTCTGATGAATCACATTTTCTTTTAGATCAGGTGGATGGCCGTGTGTGTGTGCACCATTTACCTGGGGAAGAGATGGCAGCAGGATGCACTATGGGAAGAAGGCAGAGGAAGTGTTATGCTCTGGGCAATGTTCTGCTGGGAAACTTTGGGTCTTGGCATTCATGTGGTGTTACTTTGACAAGTACCACCTACCCGGAGATTGTTGCAGATCACATACACCCCTTCATGGCAACGGTGTCCCAGCTGGATAACGCACCCTGTCACACTGCAAACATTGTCCAGAAATGCTTTGAGGAACATGACAAAGAGTTTAAGGTGTTACCATAGCCTCAAAATTCCCAAGTTCCCAATCCGATTGAGCATCTGTGTGATGTGCTGGAACAACAAATCCAATCCATGGAGGCCCCACCTCGCAACTTGCAGGACTTAAAGGATCTGCTGCTAATGTCTTGGTGTCAGATACTACAGGACACTTTCAGAGGTCTTGTGGATGTCATGCCTTGATGTATCAAGCTGGTTTGGCAGCAAGAGGGGGACAAACACGGTATTAGGCAGGTGGTTTTAATGTTGTGGCTGATCAGTGTAGATACCTACATGAAGATGAAAAATACCCCAGAATGTATGTATAATTTAATTCCAAATAGTACACATGGTATGAGACCTTTTGGGGTAAGTTGCACTAAAGTGTGCAGCGGTTTGAGAATTTTAAAGTTTACTTATATTTCCTTTATAGAAGAAAAAAATAATGAGAAATTCATAGGGGACGTTTCCCATTTTTCCCCTTTTACGTAATTTGAAGCACTTTTTGCATTTCCTAATTATATTTATATTTTATTTTGTAAAATTAAACTGATGTACACTTTTGGTTTGCTGTGAACATTACCTTAATGTGTCGGTAAAGGGTTAATAATTGAAACACTTGGTAGATACAATGGATGAACTAGACGGGTTGATATGTAAATAATCTGTTAAATTTCAGTCTGTCCAATAATTATAGAAAGTATAAAAGTCGTTTTGCCAGGTAACACAATAGTGTAATATTATGTATTATAGGGCAAGCTCGTAGAAATTGGGACGGCTTCAATCCCTTTGTCTCTGATAGACTTCTCCAGTTTCCCCTTTCAAGGTCACGCCATGTTTCTTAGAATAGTAAAGGTCAGTCCTTCCTTTCCCCAGCTACCCTTTCCTTACATCAGCAAAATTTACAAGGAAGCTGAGCTCCTGTAAAACTACATTCTGGTGCCCTCTAGTGGATCAAAGGGATAAGTACAAATCTTCATGACATGGAGAGATGCTCTGTGTTTGCAGTAGTTGTGGTATATTTAACAAATAAAAGTTCATCAGAACAAACAAAGCCGCTACATATCACCGTATTATGAGAGTGTTAAAAAGGCCGATTATTTTTCTCAGTTATGTCTTTTAAAATTCTGGACTTTCCTTTATAGAAATAGTTTTACCAAACTAAAAATCTATTAGTAGTTTGTCTTCTTTCTCAACTTAAAAAATAAAATAAAATATATAATATGCTCCCATTTCACGACCCACTGAATATTTTGACTAATTTAGCTATAAATGTTTTTAAAATGGTACAGAGTTTAATTCTGTATCCAATCTATATTATGTTCTGCAGTCTTTCTATAAATGTTCACTCTCTGCAGAATTTGTTTGTAATTGATACATCATTCATTTTAGTCTATGTTGTGCTAGTTAAAGGACCACTATGGTGCCAGGAAAACAAACTCGTTTTCCTGGCACTATAGTGCCCTGAGGGTGCCCCCACCCTCAGGGTCCCACTCCCGTGGCGCTGAAGGGGGTGGAAGGGGTTAATCCCTTACCTTTTTTCCAGCGCTGGGACGCTCCTCCCTCTTCTGACATCACTGGCTGAATGCGCATGCGCGGCAAGAGCCGCGCGCGCATTCAGCCAGTCTCATAGGAAAGCATTCTCAGTGCTTTCCTATGGACGCTGGCGTCTTCTCTCTGTGAAAATCACAGTGAGAAGCGCGGAAGCGCCTCTAGCGGTTGTCAATGAGACAGCCACTAGAGGCTGGATTAACCCATATGTAAACATAGCAGTTTCTCTGAAACTGCTATGTTTACAGCAGGTAGGGTTAACCCTAGATGGACCTGGCACCCGGACCACTTCATTAAGCTGAAGTGGTCTGGGTGCCTATAGTGGTCCTTTAAATAAATGGCAGGAATTTCGATAAGGTATCTATGTATCACATAGTGGTTCATGGAACTTCTGGGGTGTGGGTGCACACAATGTATTGTGGGCCAGCTTGCACTGCATGATGGGAGAGGTATTTGTATGGCATACTCCTCGGTGTGGCTAAGAGTCTAGAAATACATTAGAGTATGCATTAACAAATAGATATATTAGAATAATATACCAGGCTTTCCAACCCAGGTCTCAGCACACTCCAACTGCCCACGATGTACACATTCCTTATCTGTTCCTGTGGGGGAACCCGGATCGCTGGACTTTGTTGGGAATCACTGATCTATTTGTGAATTTTAAATTTAAGGCTAAGACCAGCCGAACTGGGAGCCCAGCTGCCTTGGAGAATTTTTTCAGTTGAACAATTTTTCCCTTGAAATTCACTTTGAATTCTCACGTTAGTGAATATGAGGTTTTTGTGTGATGGCAATTGACTGGAGTGATTGGCTGTCCCAATTCTGAATGAATATTTAGGAATACTTTCTTTATCCTCCTTGATGTCTTCTCCGTTGAAACACAAAACCCATCTTGGGCTGTGACATGATGGGAGGAATGAAAACGACTTTATTCTCTAATAAATCACATGCGTTTCTGTTATATCCACGTAATTAGAACTCTTTAAAGGTTTGCCTTATAAGTTTATTCCAAACGAGCCACTGTTGCAGTAAAACCAGTCACCGGGGAAGGTCTAGACTCTAGACAGAGGAGGGACCCTGGATAGACTAGTTCATCGCTTACTAAGACAGCTGCATAACGTAGCAGTTTACAAAGAGAGCCTGTTCTAGTCTAAGAGACACTGGGGACTGAGAGTGAGTCATTCAAACAGGCCCCAGGACGTTTTCATTCTTCAAAAAGTCATAAAACGTTCAAAGTTTTCAGTCCAAAGTGTGAGCTTTCAAGATGGAGACCTCACAGCTGTCACTACATAAGACAATGGTCCTAAGGCATTACGTACTATCCACAGCCCAAAGGTAGGCTAAGGATTATGGGATATGTAGTTCACAAACTTTCAGGGTTTGTAAATAAGTACAGTGATTGTCTGTAAGAGAAATATCAATATATATAAGTTGAATATGAACAATTTAGAGAGCGAAATCCTCACCAAGGTAGAAGGGATTTGTTTTAACACATTCCCTTTTTTGGAAGTTGGAGGGAAAACAAGCAAGAAATTATCTTTAGATATGGGAATATAACAAATACTGATGTTGCTTTGCTAAGTAGTAATGACCATCATTTTGGTGTTTTTTTTGGGGGGGCGGGGGGGAGGGGAGGTGATTTTGTTACCCTGACAAAGGTGCAGTTTTTATCTACCAAAATGCATGTCTTGTCTCATTCCATTACTTTTTTTTTTAATGAAAACTGCTATGTTTATAAAAAAAAAAAGGGTTAATCCTAGAGGGACCTGGCATCCAGACCACTTCATTAAACTGAAATGGTCTGGGTGCCTAGAGTGGTCCTTTAATATATTTTATACATACCAGAATACACTTAACATATATCTCTATGTATTTATATATAGATATAATAACAAAATCCCAGTGTATTGCAATTAGCAAGGATACCTTTTTATTGGACCAACATATTAATTAAAAGTCAAACTTTCAAGAATTTTCCTCTCCTCCTCAGGTCTGATCCAATCTACATATTTATAGAATTATACTTTATTTTGTTTTAGTTTTGTGCTTTGGGACATTAACCCATGGCTGCCTGACATGGAACTCGGAGCCCAATATTCAGTAGACAGCTGACATGACGATAGAATGTTTAAAATGAATGAAATTAAACATTTAACCCCTTAAAGACCAAACTTCTGGAATAAAAGGGAATCATGACATGTCACACATGTCATGTGTCCTTAAGGGGTTGAAGAGAGACAAACTGGGCAGGAGATCTGCTCATTTTACAATGTCTACAGCTGCTATGGAGAGACCACACCAAGCAAAATAACTTTTTCCGTTGCATCTACAGCCCTAACCATTGGTCCTAGACCGTGTATTCTGGGATAAAGGAACATGGATATTGATTGTTGTTTCAGCTGTGTCTCTGTAGAACATAGGTCACAAAAATGGAGAACCTCCCCAGATAATGTAGAACTACAACACCCATAACCCTTTGCCAGCCCTGTTCCAAAATGTACATTTTATTGTAATGGCAAGATATATTATTTAAGTATGGAACCCAGATGACAAACGCTGATGAAGATCTTAGAATGTTGATGAATGAAGTGATCGTTCCGTTCTCCGGAATTGTCATTAAACACGATCCACTCATTTCTTTGAGTGTAATAACATCTGGCTCAGCTCGGAGTCCACACAGACGTTATTTATGATCCTTCTGCAGATTCTACAATCTTTCACATGATTAGGAGCTTGATGGATTAGCAAAGTCTTCCTATCCTGTCTCATATTTAGGGATACAGTGCATTGTGCCTATCAGCCGGTTACAAACACTCTGCATTATTCTCGGCTCTTTCAATCAAATCTTCAATTATCTTCCCAACCTTACCAGCCTAGTGTATCACTCGCTTACATTTTATAGAAAATATAAACACGTATAAATCTACACCAAATGAGGGAATAGCAGCTAACAGATTGTGCAGAACTAAAAGAAGAGCAGATTTTAAACTGAAAAAAACCTGGATTAGAAAAATTCCCGCTTTACTAATTAGACACCATTAAAACTACATTAAATTTGCGCAATATGCACCGTAAGTGCTACAGCTTGTTGTTGTGGTTATGGTGCCAGTAACACACAGTCAGTCGTTATCACCAGCTAGAAACCACAAATATGGTGGAGGGTTTCCCCACATACCAGAGAATTTGAAATAGCAGCAAAGTCTACCAACAGAGTTATTCACTAAACTGAGAATTCAAAGCAAATTTCAGATTTTAGGGCAAAGTATCGGAAATTTGAGCATAGCGGACTTTAAGAATAGTTACATTTCTGCAATTTTGGACTTAAACTTTAAACTCCCTTTGAATTCTCATTTTTACTAAATAATGTGATAGTGGTTACTGAAGTGAGAAATCAAATGAATTTCAATAGTAACGCCACAGTTACCGACAGTCTCTATGGTCTTTCTTGTTTCTGGGGGCAAAGCCGGGA
Source organism: Pelobates cultripes (assembly GCA_933207985.1). Classification (NCBI taxonomy): domain Eukaryota; kingdom Metazoa; phylum Chordata; class Amphibia; order Anura; family Pelobatidae; genus Pelobates; species Pelobates cultripes. The sequence continues at coordinate 260,651,544 of OW240917.1, forward strand.
AAACCATAGAGACTAATGGTCGGTTTTTAAACACATTCCGACCCGAGGTCTATGTGATGGCTAAAGGATCCTGTCATAGACTAAAGGTAGGCATGAGTGTTTCTCATATTTATTTACATATTCGTCATTTGTACTTGATGAAAGGATCGTTATATTAAAACATTGCTTTGAGGTGACTGTTGTCCTTCAAGGTAGAAACTAAGATCACTTGCAGCTTTGTCACTACCGTTACTGGCCATCCGCTACTCGCTAAAATGGCCGTCAATACTAATGGCGAGTAGCGGCAGTTATAGACAGAACTCTCGTTCCAACCCGGCTGCTAATTTTACCGTCCAGCCGCTACTTGTCTACCACTACTCTCCACTCACGGCGATGTTCACACGCTCGGGTGTGCGTTTCTGTGCTTTACCAGCAAGCTGCTAACATGCCCGTGACTAGAATCTATAGTGACACACGTGACTGGCGATAGGCTACAAAAATTTAGGAAAAAGGTTATAAATCTGGTGATTTGTAGCAGTTACAGCAGGGCTGTCCAACCTGCGGCCCCCCAGATGTTGCTGAACTACAACTCCTATGATTCCCTGGCTATCTGTTTCATTGAAAGAATCATGGGAGTTGTAGTTCAGCAACATCTGGAGGGCCGCAGGTTGGACAGCCCTGTGTTACAGGTTATCGACTCTTGGTAGCTGTCACTATTAACAAGATTTGTAGATTTATTGGACACTGGCTTTCTACACGTGCCAGGTTGTTTTAGTCAATTATGAGGTAGCACATCCATTATTTGGATAGGTCCGACATTGGCTTAGATTTCGGCAGCCATTTGGAGGGGGAAAAAGAAAACTTCAGGAATATCTTAAAAGCTATACATGTCATGGCGTTTCAGTAGTTCAATGAATAGATTGCAGTTTTATGGATTACTGTTCACTTTAATGGACTACTTGTATTTACTATTTTAGTGTATTTTATCCCAAACCAAACATGCATCGACTGTTTGTTTGTGGAGTAAGTCACATCGCATAAACCTGCAGTCAACGTTCGTTTAAAAAAAAAAAAAAAGGAAAAAAGTGACATACGGCAATAGAATTAATTTATTTATGTAATCTCTGTACACCAAGAACACTTTAATTCTATAGATACAATAAACTGTAGGACAGAACATTTTTATTAAAGTAAATTTTTAAACCAGACATATTATTTCTCGAATGTATGTTTTGTTAGAATAAGAGAGGATGGCCAAGTGACGATTATCAGAAAGACCTGTTAGTTTCCATTAGATGATACAATTACTAATACAGCGTTCATTAGACAGAGTTATTTTCATTTCATAGTCAAAGGAGAATATTGTCAGTTATACAGCAATGAATTAGCATGTGATAATGTCGCCCCCTAGTGTTGATTTCTAAGAATGTCCCTTACAAACTTCAAACTGTGAGACTAGTAACACATTATGCATTTCTCCTAAACTGAGCATTTTGAAGAGTTTCTGTACTTGGGACATGTGAGCCCGATCATTAAAGTAGCCGGGGGGATACTGCTTTTATTTAAATTGCATTTCCTACAATGTCTTACCACAACTTCCTGCAGAGAGACGGGAAATGCGTGGCCCTCCCTCCTCACGCCCTCTGCAGGAAAACAGAACTAAATCGCTTGTATTTTCTGCATGGGGAAAAGTCTGCCGATGGAAATGTTTACATATAGGAATCAATTATAGGCTGCTATAAGATCATTTATTCATTTCACCAAAGCAGAACCGCTTAATGCAGTAACTGCTAATTTAACATTCATTTCATCCATATCTGACCTTAAAATAACATGCAGGTTCCAACAAATAGGTTTCCCATCATTGTGGCATCTTAGCATATCGAAACAAACGGTTATTGTACCTTCTGGACATATAACCACCTACTGTGCTACAAGGAATTTGGGTTACTGTCCCCCTCCCCCATTAGAACATGAAATGTTGGCTGTCCTTGTATTGTAGCTCTAAACAGTTAAATAGAATTGTAGTTAAGGCACTTTTCTTGCAATCTTAAGTGTATTTGTGAAGTCTGGAGAGACACTGGAGATTATTTACTTAACTGAAGAATTGCATACGCCCCAAGTGTCCCTATTTAGGAGGGAAAGTCCCTATTTTGGGTCCAAATCCTCCTGTCCCTTCTTTTCTATCCTTATGCCCCTCTTTTCTAGGAGCTCCATATTGTTGTTGTGTCTGCGTGTATAACAGAGCTCCACAGCAATAATACTCCCAGTAATGTGTCTGCGTGTATATCAGAGCTCCACAGCAATAATACTCCCAGTAATGTGTCTTTAAACCACAATACATGTGTTTAGAAATCAGTCTGCGTAAATAAAATACATTGTTTAGTTGCATAATTTAAGTAATTTAAAATTTCTCAGAACAACCACACACCCACGCTAAAATTTAAGTGTTTCTCTTTGTCTATTTCAAATGTTGGGAGGTCTGAAAGTGAGCAGGGGATTTGGATTTAGACAAAAATAGTGTTTGACAAATTTGCTTTGTTTTCAGTTTGTCAATTTGAATTCCTTTGTAAATCCCACACCACTAACTCTTTAGTTATTCCTCAAGGTCATTAAACGCTGCTCCTCCTAATCTTTGTCATTACCCAACTCAAACTGTAACACTTGCTATTTTGTACATTTTACATTTACAGACAGAAATGGCTAGAACATTGTAGAGATTGTGAAAATAACTTTTTTTGTAACAATAATACACAGTTATGATGACCTGGATTTTATTTCCCCTCCACTTCACTGTTTTGGACCAAACATTGCAAATGATTACGGTGGTCACAACGTGCCAATAAGTGAGCCGTGCCCGATGTGTTACAATAAAACGAGTGACGAAGGTCATGTTTGGAATGAGAGGGATTTTATAAGCGGGAGGCAAATTCTCAGCTTTCTAAGGAATTGCTGCCGTCAGACTATAGATATAAATAGGGCAGAGGTTGGCAACCTTCGGTACTCCAGATATTGAGGACTGCAGCTAACATAATGCTCATAGCCATAATGATGGAGCCCACACCGTATGGAGTACCTACCTCTGAACTAGACTCAGCCTGAATAAAGTTTATTTCACCCAAAAACCTGCAAATTCTGAGATTAAATACATTAAAGCCAAAATGCACTTTTCAAATATCTAGCTTGTTGAAAAGATATTACCTGCATAAAGCCATCTTTTAAACATGAATCACGATATGTCGGAAGTATGGAACTACTGGGAGATTGATTTTGTCGTGTTAATTGGAACAGCTTACGTTTAGGGGTCAGTTTCTGATATGCAACATTGGAGCTTATAATATTACATCGCTGTGACATGTGTCGAATGATCTCTGTACAAATTACAACTGAAATATACATGAGCTGTGTCTACACACACACACACACACACGCATCTTCCTTGTGTCGCTGTGATATTTACTTGACTTTCTCGGCAGGAAGGATGGACACAGGGTCCGTCTGCACTTCAGCATCACACATTCGCTTTGGGCCCTGAAATTAATTGATAAAAACAAATTAAATGCAGCTAAACAGAAAAAATGTTCAGGATTTTAATTCAGCTGATAAATATTGGTGTAACTGGGTTTTCACTAACACAATTAGTTTTTCTAAATTTGCGATTTGTGATCATAAATAAAAATAGAAGTAAAGGTGAGAATAAACACTGTATACAACTAAACAAAACAAGCATTGGTATCCAACTATCTTTTACAATTTAAACCAAAATATAAAGAATTCCTCTCTTTCCAAGGTGGATATAATTTAACATTCTCCAACACATTCTCCGGGCTGACACGTATTTCACTGTAAAATCCCTGATCTTTGTTTAGCTGTCTAGATAATGGGCTCTAGACTGTAATAAACACTATATATATTGAGGTTTTGTCCATCTGCCGGTTTCTTGAAAAACATTTAAACTTTTTTTTTTTTCATCGAATGACTAGAAGTTCATCTATAGCTTCGAGATATCTTAAATTTCAAATTAAATATCTCTCTGGCTCTGCACTGCATTGCACTGGTGCGATATAAATGGTACGATATCAATGGTGCGATATAAATGGTACGATATCAATGGTGCGATATAAATGGTACGATATCAATGGTGCGATATAAATGGTACGATATCAATGGTGCGATATCAATGGTGCGATATAAATGGTGTGAAATAAATGGGGCGATATAAATGGTGCAATATGAATAGTAGTACGATGTAAATGGTGTGAAATAAATGGGGCGATATAAATGGTGCGAAATAAATGAGGCAATGTAAATGGTACGATATCAATGGTGCGATATGAATAGTAGTACGATGTAAATGGTGCGATATAAATGGTGTGAAATAAATGGGGCGATATAAATGGTACGATATCAATGGTGCGATATAAATGGTGCGATATCAATGGTGCGATATCAATGGTGCGATATAAATGGTGTGAAATAAATGGGGCGATATAAATGGTGCAATATGAATAGTAGTACGATGTAAATGGTGTGAAATAAATGGGGCGATATAAATGGTGCGAAATAAATGAGGCAATGTAAATGGTACGATATCAATGGTGCGATATGAATAGTAGTACGATGTAAATGGTGCGATATAAATGGTGTGAAATAAATGGGGCGATATAAATGGTACGATATCAATGGTGCGATATAAATGGTACGATATCAATGGTGCGATATCAATGGTGCGATATAAATGGTGTGAAATAAATGGGGCGATATAAATGGTGCAATATGAATAGTAGTACGATGTAAATGGTGTGAAATAAATGGGGCGATATAAATGGTGCGAAATAAATGAGGCAATGTAAATGGTACGATATCAATGGTGCGATATGAATAGTAGTACGATGTAAATGGTGCGATATAAATGGTGTGAAATAAATGGGGCGATATAAATGGGACAATGTAAATGGTGCGAAATAAATGGGGTGATGTAAATGGGGCGATGTAAATGGTGCGATGTAAATGGTGCGATATAAATGGTACGATATCAATGGTGCGATATGAATAGTAGTACGATGTAAATGGTGTGAAATAAATGGTGTGAAATAAATGGGGCGATATAAATGGGGCGATATAAATGGGGCGATGTAAATGGTCCAATATGAATAGTAGTACGATGTAAATGGTACGATGAGTGTGCACGTATGTGTTACGGGTTGAAGGGGGGGTGTTACAAGCTTAGTAGAAAGAGTGGAGAGAAAATGATAGAAAAAAAGAGGTAAAAGGCACAGAGCAGAAAAGGTCAAAGAATTGAGAGGTTTATTCACCAAACTCTGAATTGTAGCCAATTTAAGTGTGAGAAACGAAGGCCAAGCAAAGCTTTACTCCAATTCAGAGCTCAGTGATACTACCCTGAAAATGTAAAATTAAGCTTACAATCTAACAAGTTATGATCGCGATTCATACTTATATCTTTACAGTAAGGAGATTTATTGATTTTATAAAAGTCAAAGATTCACTCCACCATAACCATTAGTCTTCTCCCAAGGTTCAAAGTCAAACTGTCTGAGGATGGATTGACAATTTACCTGGGGTATGCTAGGGACCTCTTGCCACCTCCCTGGCAGCTAGAGGGTGCTGCATTGAGCTCAGCTTGTCTATGCAGAGAGGCGGTCATTAACCGAGTGTGCCCAGATGGCAATGAGATGACCCACCATGGTATGGAGCTAATGGAAACTCTTTGCAGAAGCTTCTGACCCTGGAAAGGGGGACCGGTGGGGGCAGTGGGTGCCAGCAGATTGCCCTGCAAGTTGTCAATCCATTCTCCGGATAGGATTCTGCCCCCAATATCTACCAACGTTTGACATTAGTGTTGTCACAAAGCCTTGGAGATTTGTATTTATTTTGTAAACCTGATGTATGCTACTAAAAATGCCATGCCATTGTACACCAATACCCCTACACATTGCAGCTTTTAAGCGTGACATTTGTAATTTGGTTTGTTAGGCCTATGTCGCATTTTGGGGAACTTTACCAGATTGTTAATTAAAATGAACCCATAAACGCCTGCCATTCAAAAGGAATCTTACTTGGTGTATTTGCAACCTTTCAATGGAACATTTTCTCACCAATCGGATCTTTGCTAAAGGGACACTATAGGCACGCAGACCACTTCAGCTCATTAAAGTTGTCTGGGTGCAATGTCCTATGTCCAGTGGTAATTATTGCAGTTTCTGAGAAACACCTCCTCTAGTAGCTGTCACTAGTGGGACTTTTGGTCCGTTATCTGACGCTCTGCATGAGGATCTCCATCATCAGATTTTTCCCCACAGTAAAGCATTGAATATTAATCCTAATGCGAGCATGGCCATTGCCACACATGCACATTAGCTCTCCACCGCCAGCTGATGTCGGCGGGGGATGTGTGTGGGCAGAGCCTGACTCTGCTGCGAGGGACATCTGCACTGGATAACAGGTAAGTGACTGAAGGGGTTTTAACCCCTTCAGCACCACAGGAAGGGGACGCAAGGGAGGGATGCACTGCAATGGCTTATAGTGCCAGGAAAATGGGTTTGTTTTCCTGGCACTATAGAATCCCTTAAGTTTTGCTGTTGTTGGCAGTTTAGCAGTTCAAAAACTTGAATCACTCCATAAACACTTAACATTTGCAACAGTGTGCACTGCAAGCTCTCTCACATAGAGTCATTTAAGACTAAGGGTGCCATTTTTAGAAGTGGACCCCCATACACTTCTGCTGTGTCATTACATAGACAATAGGGTCTTGTAAGTAGGACTAAGGAGGTTTTTGGAGGATTACAGCTACTGAGGAGGACAGTTGACTTTGCCCAACTCCAAGTCATAGGAGTTAACAGTTCACAAAATCTTAAAGTCCTGTATCCTCTAACCCTAAACCCAATCCAACCCTAACCTGGCCCAAAGCCTTTGGAAAAGGAATTGCTTGCCGCTGATGTAACAGCTGCCAATAGCAAAGGAATCTCCCAGACAGTATAGAGCGCTCAGCACTGTGATGCAGGTTGTCACAATAGACTTGATAAGATGGAAAGTTCTACTCACTCGGTCCTATTGGCTTGTAGAGCTCAGGTAGTGCTAAATTAATTGGTTGTCCATGTCAGGGAATGATCTGCAATTATTGACCAAGTTATTAAGATATAGACACAGAGTGCCCAAGAGGTAGATGCCCAAATGATGTAGAGGTACAGCTATTTGAAAAGCCCATCATGAAAACACCAGTAGGACCTCATGGTTATAGCACAGTTCCAGGAGAATTACGACGCATATCACAAGAGATATTGGGTACATTAAGCGGGGTCCATGTAAATACAATACGATCTTCTAGTGCCAGGCATCTAAAACTCTGCCTCTCCCCAGAGGTTGCTGAACTACAATTCCCAATATTCTCTGGTAATCTATAGCGCTCAACAAATTTTACGAGTTGAAGGCCATCAACATCTGGGGGACTAGAGTTTGAGATCCCTGTTCTAGGCACATTCTGCCCATAAATGGGTGACATGGGATAACTAAGGTAGTTTTAATCTCCATTACTTGTCCCTGCGCAGTAATTGGGAATTAAGGAGAATGAAACTCAACTTACAATAGCTTTGAAGAAGCTCCCCAGAGACTGTCTCTTCTCTGTCCTCTTCAGCTGGCCATCTTTGGCTGTGTCCGCACCATTTACCACCAGACCTGGCTCTGACAACTGTAGTTGCACAGAGCCCGCAGCCTCTGGACTCTCTCTGCTGTCCTGCTTGCTTATTTTTTCTGCTGATCCTTTCTTTTCCTTAGCGGTTTCTTTGTTTTTCTGGGGCGGAGTTTCAATAACAGCGGTGACCACAGTTTTTTCATTTTTAGTGACCTCCACACCATCCGTGATGTCAAGTGTCTAATACACAAAGACAAATGACATTGTACGACCTTGGATTTATCTGTCTGGCTCAATCTACTAGGGTCATATGTTAGACTTCATTCAAGGTAAATTTACTACCATAACATTATTTTACATCTGGATCGATGATGTCTCACGCTGCCACCCAGATATTTCTGAACAATACTTCCCATAATTCTTAGCCAGAGTTGTGATTGTCTGAGTATCATGGGAAATGTATTACAGAAATATTTGGGGTTATAAATTTGGAATCTAGATGGACCAGTTTTTGTACTATATCTTTTAGTTTTTCTGATTTTATAGGACTTGCCGGGCTTTCATTAACACTTGCTTTTGGGAAAAAGCAGTTCAAAATATTAATTATAATGTGTGGGGGCAATGTATTTTTAATAAATGCACATATATATATATATCGCCAAATAAAGAAGTTGCACAGAAAAAACCCTGAAAATAAAAGAATGTATAAATTTCACTTCACCACGTGTCACAACATTTTTAATGACAAATAAAAAGCAGAATTTTCCTACTCATAAAATGAGCTAAAAGTATATTAAAAAGCAAACATCAAACATATGGTGATTTTAATGTTTCAGAAACTATAAATGATTAGATTTCTGTAAAATTGCCCCACAATCTGGAATCTACGCTGTAGTTTACGTCCACCCAGGAAGTGAGGAATATCATTTTCCTATGGTTTAAATGTGAAATATTTCCATACACAGAACCCAAAAGTTAGTTGTTTTTTTCAAAATAATTGAACCATTAATAATCAATGTTCAGTTTTATCACAGAAGTGACTCTTGCCAGAACTCAGCAGGGTGAGAAAAACAACGTACATTATACTGTGAACGGGGCTATTTATTTAACCTCACACTTGGCACAGCTTCCATATCCCGCTCGTCCGTCACTTTATACGCTTCCAGGTTATATCCCTTACTTATAAAGCACATTGTAACAGTGCTCCAACCTACTCCTCTCGGACAAATACATCTCAGCCTGACCTGTTTGCTCTGTTGATGACTTGTGTCTTTCCCACGTTAATAACTGAACTGTCAACTACCTTTTCAAAGACTTCTATGGCCCAGCGCGTTTCTCAGTCACTTAGGCTTTCCCTACTTCTCAATCATTCAAGAAAGTCTTAAAAGCCACATCTTTATCAAGGCACATCACCTAAACTAAGACAGGTTAAACAGAGCCGCACTCACGCAGATGGCGTATTAAGCAAAGGTCTCCACCTTAAAATCATATCAATAATAAAGTCTTGGATAATAATCCAATTACTCTGCATCCATTAAGGACACTTTTATTACTTATTAATTACATCATTACATAAGGGGAACTGCAGCAAGGTTTTTGACAGGCTTTGTAGAGCCCCCTTTGGTGGTGCCTTAAAAAGACACTCTAAGCACCAAAACCACCTTAGATTGTTTTATAGATCATTCCCTTGAAGTCTCACTGCTCAATTCTCTGACCACAATGGACATGTCAACTGAAAGTGACAGTCTCTCTGGTCAGATCTCAACTGCCACCGAGTAAAGAGCACTGCTGAAACATTGTTGCTGTCTGTGGACAGTTCCCTGATGTCCTCATGCAGAACACCAAGAATCAAAAACAGGACAGTAGGACAAAATCCTAAAACAGGAACTCTCTGGCCAAAAAAAAGGACACTTGGGAGACCGGCTTGCAGTGCATCATGGGATAGAGCAGTGATTCCCAAACATTTAAGTTCAAGGTGCCCTTAATATTTCAATATTTTCCAAGGTGCCCCAAGTCACAACAATTTTCTAGGTTGTATACATGTACAGCGCAGCGGCATACACTGGGCCCCTGTTCGGCAGAAACGCTTGCCGTTCAGGTGCAGATCCAGAACCTAATCTTGGGAGGGGCACTGGTAGATTATTTAAAGAAACAATCCAGGCACAATATCCACTACAGGAGTGCCTTGGGGCCCTCCCAGGGTAAGTAGTCAAACCGTTTAAGAACAGTTTGACAACTTACCTTGGATCTGCTGGGATAGGGGCTGTAGTGTGTGTGTGTGTGTGTGTGTGAGGGTTGCAGTGTGTGTGTGTGTGTGTGTGTGTGTGTGTGTGTGATGGGTGAAATGTGTCTACAGGGGTGCATTGTGTTTGTGAAGGATGTAGTGTGGGGTGTGTGTGTGAAGGATGCAGTTTGTGAGTGAGGGGTGCAGCTAGTATGTGGGGGCACAGTATGTGTTTGTGAAGGATGTAGTGTGTGTGTGTGTGAAGGATGTAATGTGTGTGAGGGGTGCAGTTAGTCTGTGGGCACAGTGTGTGGGGGCACAGTGTGCCGGGAAGTACAGTGTGTGGGGGTACAGAGTGTGTGTGGGGCAGTGTTTGTGTGTATGGGGGTAGTTATTGTGGGTCTGTGGGGGTAGGAAGAGAGATTAATAAATATTTAAGTGTTTTTTTTTTTTTTAATTAAAAAAAGAAACAATTTTCATATCCTCCCTCCCTTCTTACCTTTGCTTGGGAGGGGAGACAGTACTAACCGCAGCAACGCTCCGAGCTCACAAGAGGAATACCGGGCGGAGCTGCAGGTTAGAGCTCCCCCCTGGGTCCTCTGTGAACGGGGCTATTTATTTAACCTCGCACTCGGCACAGCTTCCATATCCCGCTCGTCCGTCACTTTATACGCTTCCAGGTTATATCCCTTACTTATAAAGCACATTGTAACAGTGCTCCAACCTACTCCTCTCGGACAAATACATCTCAGCCTGACCTGTTTGCTCTGTTGATGACTTGTGTCTTTCCCACGTTAATAACTGAACTGTCAACTACCTTTTCAAAGACTTCTATGGCCCAGCGCGTTTCTCAGTCACTTAGGCTTTCCCTACTTCTCAATCATTCAAGAAAGTCTTAAAAGCCACATCTTTATCAAGGCACATCACCTAAACTAAGACAGGTTAAACAGAGCCGCATTACTGCCGGCTGCCAGCATTACACTGATCTCTGATCTCCCCTCTGGTCCTGCAGGGAGGAGTGAGGCACGGTTCCCAGTGCTATATTCATACGATCATAGCACATGGGGAATAGTTTGCGGTGCCCCTGTGTGCCCATCACGGCACAGAGTTTGGGAACCGCTGGGATAGAGGATTTGCAATGTGCACTAGGGTGTGCTATCACAGTCTGAGCAATTTATAGATTTAAAAATACAAAAACAATCCAACATTTTAGCTCTGTAGAATGGAAATACAATTAATGAATGAAGAATAAAACTCTGCATTTCATATTTTGTGATTTTGCTGTATTTCTCCCCCAAAAATACAATTAGTAGATGTTTTATGTTTGCTTTGGCAGACATTGTATAGACAAAAATAAACCACCACCACCACCAGTAAACACCATAACAGATCTCCACACTTACTGGGGGGCTAGTGCTTTCCTGTTTACCCTCCTCTGAATTGGGATTAGCGGCATCACCAATGACTGACTAAAATTACAAACAAGAGTCCTTTCAAATAAAAACAGGTTAAAACAACAAGAATGCAGTCAAATAATTCCAGTTCCTTACAGGAGATTAGAAAAACAAACAAACAAAGGATACATTTTAGTAGAACATTGTTTGCAAAGTGTTACATAAGCTGAAACCTGTTCAGGAACAATATGCACCATAACCACTTCAGTTTACTGTAGTGGTGGTTATAGTGTGAGCAGCCTTTGTGAGTGGTTTCCCAGTTTTCGATTAAACCATTTGAGTAGGCTGACAAATAAACAGAAATAATTCTTTATTGGAAGCCAAATCCATCCCCATTTAGACAGCAATGATGGCAAGGTCACTGTGGGCGCAGAACTCAGTCTATAACATGTAAACGCGGATGGATTTCTGTGGATAGTGAGGAAGTGACATTTCCAGATTATATATTAGCAGCAGTGGGAGGGGTCAGGATGTGGAGGCCGGGAAAATCCAATGTTTCGTTACGCTGCTAAAATAATTCCTGGCACCAAACCGCCATCATGGTAGTAGTTATGGTGCATTGCGTTCCTTTATCCTGTAAATACTGCAATGCTGCCAGATTCTCTGTAAATGCTCTATAATGTTAATAATAATAACAGTTAAAATATATATATATTATAATAATCAACCGCCCTTCACACAAAAAAGCATTTAATAAAAAAACAAAACAAAAAAAACCCTAAGACAAATATGGACTACTTGATCTTTGATAAAAGTAAATCTACCAAAGAAAGTTTTGCAATTTCCTCCAGCTGTCACTGTGTATAGATACCCCAGCTGTCACTGTGTATAGATACCCCAGCTGTCACTGTGTATAGATACCCCAGCTGTCACTGTGTATAGATACCCCAGCTGTCACTGTGTATAGATACCCCGGCTGTCACTGTGTATAGATACCCCGGCTGTCACTGTGTATAGATACCCCGGCTGTCACTGTGTATAGATACCCCGGCTGTCACTGTGTATAGATACCCCAGCTGTCACTGTGTATAGATACCCCAGCTGTCACTGTGTATAGATACCCCAGCTGTCACTGTGTATAGATACCCCGGCTGTCACTGTGTATAGATACCCCAGCTGTCACTGTGTATAGATTCCCCAGCTGTCACTGTGTATAGATACCCCGGCTGTCACTGTGTATAGATACCCCAACTGTCACTGTGTATAGATACCCCAACTGTCACTGTGTATAGATACCCCAGCTGTCACTGTGTATAGATACCCCAGCTGTCACTGTGTATAGATACCCCAGCTGTCACTGTGTATAGATACCCCAGCTGTCACTGTGTATAGATACCCCAGCTGTCACTGTGTATAGATACCCCAGCTGTCACTGTGTATAGATACCCCAGCTGTCACTGTGTATAGATGCCCCAGCTGTCACTGTGTATAGATACCCCAGCTGTCACTGTATATAGATGCCCCAGCTGTCACTGTGTATAGATACCCCAGCTGTCACTGTGTATAGATGCCCCAGCTGTCACTGTGTATAGATTCCCCAGCTGTCACTGTGTATAGATTCCCCAGCTGTCACTGTGTATAGATTCCCCAGCTGTCACTGTGTATAGATGCCCCAGCTGTCACTGTGTATAGATTCCCCAGCTGTCACTGTATATAGATACCCCAGCTGTCACTGTGTATAGATTCCCCAGCTGTCACTGTGTATAGATGCCCCAGCTGTCACTGTATATAGATACCCCAGCTGTCACTGTGTATAGATACCCCAGCTGTCACTGTGTATAGAAGCCCCAGCTGTCACTGTGTATAGATACCCCAGCTGTCACTGTGTATAGATACCCCAGCTGTCACTGTATATAGATGCCCCAGCTGTCACTGTGTATAGATACCCCAGCTGTCACTGTGTATAGATGCCCCAGCTGTCACTGTGTATAGATGCCCCAGCTGTCACTGTGTATAGAAGCCCCAGCTGTCACTGTGTATAGATTCCCCAGCTGTCACTGTGTATAGAAGCCCCAGCTGTCACTGCGTATAGATACCCCAGCTGTCACTGCGTATAGATACCCCAGCTGTCACTGCGTATAGATGCCCCAGCTGTCACTGCGTATAGATGCCCCAGCTGTCACTGCGTATAGATGCCCCAGCTGTCACTGCGTATAGATGCCCCAGCTGTCACTGCGTATAGATGCCCCAGCTGTCACTGCGTATAGATGCCCCAGCTGTCACTGAGTATAGATACCCCAGCTGTCACTGCGTATAGATACCCCAGCTGTCACTGCGTATAGATACCCTAGCTGTCACTGTGTATAGATACCCCAGCTGTCACTGTGTATAGATACCCCAGCTGTCACTGTGTATAGATTCCCCAGCTGTCCCTGTGTATAGATACCCCAGCTGTCACTGTATATAGATGCCCCAGCTGTCACTGTGTATAGAAGCCCCAGCTTTCTGCCCCAGCTGTCACTGTGTATAGATACCCCAGCTGTCACTGTGTATAGATACCCCAGCTGTCACTGTGTATAGATGCCCCAGCTGTCACTGTGTATAGATACCCCAGCTGTCACTGTGTATAGATGCCCCAGCTGTCACTGTGTATAGATACCCCAGCTGTCACTGTGTATAGATACCCCAGCTGTCACTGTATATAGATGCCCCAGCTGTCACTGTGTATAGATACCCCAGCTGTCACTGTGTATAGATGCCCCAGCTGTCACTGTGTATAGATTCCCCAGCTGTCACTGTGTATAGATTCCCCAGCTGTCACTGTGTATAGATTCCCCAGCTGTCACTGTGTATAGTATAGATTCCCCAGCTGTCACTGTGTATAGATGCCCCAGCTGTCACTGTGTATAGATTCCCCAGCTGTCACTGTATATAGATACCCCAGCTGTCACTGTGTATAGATTCCCCAGCTGTCACTGTGTATAGATGCCCCAGCTGTCACTGTATATAGATACCCCAGCTGTCACTGTGTATAGATACCCCAGCTGTCACTGTGTATAGAAGCCCCAGCTGTCACTGTGTATAGATACCCCAGCTGTCACTGTGTATAGATACCCCAGCTGTCACTGTATATAGATGCCCCAGCTGTCACTGTGTATAGATACCCCAGCTGTCACTGTGTATAGATGCCCCAGCTGTCACTGTGTATAGATGCCCCAGCTGTCACTGTGTATAGATTCCCCAGCTGTCACTGTGTATAGAAGCCCCAGCTGTCACTGTGTATAGATTCCCCAGCTGTCACTGTGTATAGAAGCCCCAGCTGTCACTGCGTATAGATACCCCAGCTGTCACTGCGTATAGATACCCCAGCTGTCACTGCGTATAGATGCCCCAGCTGTCACTGCGTATAGATGCCCCAGCTGTCACTGCGTATAGATGCCCCAGCTGTCACTGCGTATAGATGCCCCAGCTGTCACTGCGTATAGATGCCCCAGCTGTCACTGCGTATAGATGCCCCAGCTGTCACTGAGTATAGATACCCCAGCTGTCACTGCGTATAGATACCCCAGCTGTCACTGCGTATAGATACCCTAGCTGTCACTGTGTATAGATACCCCAGCTGTCACTGTGTATAGATACCCCAGCTGTCACTGTGTATAGATTCCCCAGCTGTCCCTGTGTATAGATACCCCAGCTGTCACTGTATATAGATGCCCCAGCTGTCACTGTGTATAGAAGCCCCAGCTTTCTGCCCCAGCTGTCACTGTGTATAGATACCCCAGCTGTCACTGTGTATAGAAGCCCCAGCTGTCACTGTGTATAGATGCCCCAGCTGTCACTGTGTACAGAAGCCCCAGCTGTCACTGTGTATAGATGCCCCAGCTGTCACTGTGTATAGATTCCCCAGCTGTCACTGTGTATAGATGCCCAGCTGTCACTGTATATAGATGGGATGCCCCAGCGGTCTCGAAGGATACCCCATAAACATTATTGTTGTACTTTCATTCACTCCTGGTAGATGAAGCACCAGGAGCATCAGTGAGTGAATTTTTCACAATGAAGACCACTTGTGGTAAGTACATCCTACTTCCCCTGCATCACGCAGCCACCAGACTCCGAACGGAGATGTCACCATCGAAGGTCTTTGCTATTCATCAAAGAACCCAGAAAGTGCATTTTAAGGTTGCATTCTTTTTTTTGTACTTATTCTACTGACATACCAGACCTCTAGGCTTTATTAACATAACAGGATACTGCAGAGAATTGACAAACAAAATGAAAATACAAGGAGAAATAATCAAATTAGGGCTAGGGGGAGAGGAGGAGATGATGCTGGGGGAGAGGAGAGCAGAATCTAGAGGGAGAGAAGAGGAGAATCTGGAGGGAGAGGAGGAGGAGAATCTGGAGGGAGAGAAGAGAAGATGATGCTGGGGGGAGAAGAGGAGATGATGGGGAGAGGAGGAGATGCTGGGAGAGGAGGAGAAGAATCTGAGGAGAGGGGAGGAGAATCTGAGGAGAGGGAGGAGATGATGGGGAGAGGAGGAGATGATGGGGAGAGGAGGAGATGATGCTGGGGAGAGGAGGAGGATGATGCTGGGGAGAGGAGGAGGAGATACTGGGGGAGAGGAGGAGGAGATACTGGGGAGAGGGAGGAGATACTGAGGAGGAGGAGACTGGAGGAGAGGAGGAGATGATGCTGGGGACAGGAGGAGATGATGCTGGGGGGACAGGAGGAGATGATGCTGGGGACAGGAGGAGATGATGCTGGGGAGAGGAGGAGATGATGCTGGGGAGAGGAGGAGATCATGCTGGGAGAGGAGGATATCATGCTGGGGAGAGGAGGAGATGATACTGGGGAGAGGAGGAGATGATGGGGAGATGATGCTGGGGAGAGGAGGAGGAGATGATACTGGGGAGAGGAGGAGATGATGCTGGGGAGAGGAGGAGGATACTAGGGGAGAGGAGGAGATGATGCTGGGGAGGAGGAGATGATGCTGGGGAGAGGAGGAGATGATGCTGGGGAGAGAGGAGATGATGCTGGGGACAGGAGGAGATGATGGGAGAGGAGGAGGAGATACTGGGGAGAGGAGGAGGAGATGCTGGGGAGAGGAGGAGGAGATGATGCTGGGGAGAGGAGGAGATGATGCTGGGGAGAGGAGGAGATGATGCTGGGGAGAGGAGGAGATGATGCTGGGGACAGGAGGAGATGATGCTGGGACAGGAGGAGATGATGCTGGGGAGAGGAGGAGATGATGCTGGGGAGAGGAGGAGATGATGCTGGGGACAGGAGGAGATGATGGGGAGAGGAGGGAGGAGATACTGGGGAGGAGGAGGAGATGCTGGGAGAGGAGGAGGAGATGATGCTGGGGAGAGGAGGAGGAGATGATACTGGGGAGAGAGGAGGAGATGATGCTGGGGAGAGGAGGAGATGATGCTGGGGAGAGGAGGAGATGATGCTGGGGAGAGGAGGAGATGATGCTGGGGAGAGGAGGAGATGATGCTGGGGAGTGGAGGAGATGATGCTGGGGAGAGGAGGATCTGGGGAGAGGAGGAGGAGATAAGGAGGAGGAGATACGGGAGAGGAGGATGATGCTGGGAGAGGAGGAGGATGATGCTGGGGAGAGGAGGAGGAGATGATGCTGGCGGAGAGGAGGAGATGATGCTGGCGGGAGAGGAGGAGATGATGCTGGCGGGAGAGGAGGAGATGATGCTGGCGGGAGAGGAGGAGATGATGCTGGCGGGAGAGGAGGAGATGATGCTGGCGGGAGAGGAGCAAAGCCAGTGAACCACTCATGGACAGTTGTTAATCAGCATGAGGTTGGTTACTGACTTGCTATGGAGGCTTGGCGTTACTTGTAATGTACATACTAACAGAGTTGTGGTGGGGAAAAAAGTGTGGATGAAAACCGCTTCCACCTGAAGTAAGTGGATAGATAATACATTGCTAAACACAAATACACACACCAGGCAAGCCATAAGACTTGCTTTTTCCTGCAGAAATCCATAGCAGTGAGTGGGTCACTGGCTTTGCTCTTCTTCCTGAGTTGTGTTTCAAAGCTTTTGTATGCAGCAGACACATACTCCAAGGAATCCATGTATAAAGTGGAATTATGAGGCAAAAATGTGGTTCTTTGTTGAGCTCATTTGCATACGCCTACCCAGAATCCCTTGCAGTAGGGAGAGCACGGTTAAAGTGAGATTTCTGTGGGAAAAGCAAGTTTTATGGCTTGACTGGTGTGTGTATTTGTGTTTAGCAATGTATTAACTATATACATACACACACACACACACACACGTGTTTTATAACTGCCACCCCTACTTGTGTCCCTGGCCCCTAAAATGCCCCCCTAAGTATGAATCCTGGAGACGCCACTGCTGGACACACTATATTTTGGCAGAGTAGGCCGTCCAAGTAAGCAGGTGACTACTCTGCCTTGGTTGTTAAGTGGCTGCATTGGCCACCTCCTGGGCCCCCTGTCACAGACCTTGCGTCTCCCACCACCCTCTGGCACCTGGGAGCGGTGCACCCCTGCACCCACCCAGCATCAGCTCAGGAAATGTCCACAGTGAGTTTATGGATTAAAGGAACACTTCAAGCACCATAACCACTACAACATGCGGTAGTTTAGGGTGCCAGGAATGCCCAGGTGCCTCTCCCAATGGAAATAGTAAAACAGTTTTTAAATGCTGTGTGTCGCTCCCCACCTTCTCTGCAGCCTTCGGAGAGCTGGAAGTTCCCTTTCTGAGCTATGCTTGGCAGTGCAGGGCTTCGTTCATTGGCTGAGAGCTATCTCTGTGCTCAGTAGACCTAATGGAAAGATCTAAGCAGGAGCTTCCTGCTCTCTGAAAGCCCGTCAGATATCAGTGGCCTCCTGACACTATAACCATAACAGCATGCTGTAGTGATTATAGTGCTTGGAATGCATATCACATAACACATCATAACAAGACATATTGGGTCAACACAGCTACAATTATTTCACTTAATAAAAATATTCTGATGAAAGCTCTGTACAGGAGCTGAAACATTGACTGGAACTGTAAGCATTAAGCAGAACGAACCTTTTTTTTTTTACCAAATCCTGGAGTCCCGGTATTTTTTTCATTATATATACATATTTGTATAGTTGAAGTCTACGTGTATATTTATGAAATTATTTATGTAATTTTGTATATGGACATATGTTAATTTTGTATTATTATTTATTTATATATACATTGATAAATATATATAATTTCAATCTAAGTGTATTTTGATATAAATATATATTAATATCACAATACAGTTAGAATAAAATTACGGATTTTTACGTTTTTTTTATTTATTTTAATTTACTTATTTGTATTTTATAATAATATATATATATATGTATACAATATATATAGTTATATATTATATATATATATATATATATATATATATATATATATATATATATATATATATATATATATATATATACACACACACACGTGTAATTTAATTATAAGTGTATTTTTATATTAATATATGTAAATATAAATACACTTAGTTTGACATTATGTCCCCCTGCAAGCAGATACACAGGCACCTACTGTGGCCATGTGACCCCTCTGTTAGAGTGATCACGTGGCCGTCGGGGCCTAATTCGCCGAGGAGTGAGTGACTGGGCTGACAGGCAATCCCCCCAGACTGGGAAAAACGCTGATTGCCGCCGGGGGAACGGCGGCGATCAGGTAAGTACATAACACCGTTATGACGGTTCAGGACCGTCATCGGTCTTTAAGGGGTTAATCAGACACCCCGGGCAAAGCGTAAACATTTCTTCTTTATCAGAGTTATTCACTAAAGTCCATATGATCCCTAAAATCATTCAGTGCAGAATAAGGGCAGTCTGACTGCAAAATCCCAAAACTGTTCACACTAATTGACAGCGTCCTGATTTCTCAGAATAGGTTCTGAATAGGTTTGAATGCAGTTCGGCCACACTGAAATCCAAACCTGGACTTCAAAAATCTGAACTATTTGCTTGCTGGATCTCTAGCCACCGGGGTGGGGGACAAAGATATATTTACTGTCTTTGTTCCACTTTTACACCACCTGAAGCCCAAAAGAGCAGGTGGTGAATAATGTAACGTTTATCCCCTATGATTAATAAATAGAAACATAGAATGTGACGGCAGATAAGAACCATTCGGCCCATCTAGGATAGCCTTATGCCTATCCCACGCATGCTTAAACTCCTTTACTGTGTTAACCTCTACCACTTCAGCCGGAAGGCTATTCCATGCATCCACTACCCTCTCAGTAAAGTAATACTTCCTGATATTATTTTTAAACCTTTGCCTCCACACACAGCCTATGATTCATGGGTATGGGGGGAACAATTTAGTGATGCCCTGGGGGGGCAAACAGTCAGGTCCACCTGGAATTTATTAGTGATTGTTCAATATACATGTCCGCACTCACAGAATGGCTTACGGGAGGATTTCAAACTATTTATAGTAATATTGGGGCTACACTTACGTATGGCTAGCAAGCTTAACCCTCGCATCGCCACGTTGTTTTTCTTTCTTTAGCTATTTGATATTCAGTGCAAACCCTTAGAAGTATGAAACTCTGTGCACCATAACAGAAATACAGAAGGCTTGATACTGAATATATAGATCGTAAAGTAATGTAGTCTTAATCCATTACATCCCATAGATCCTTTTAGAGTAGGGATTGCAAACTCTGGTCCCCTAAATGTTGACGGCCAACAACTCCCAGAATTCTTTGAATGAAATTGGTAACCAGAGAATCAAGGGAATTCAGCAACATTTAGGGTGGAAATTGAGATGCCTATTCTAGAGAAAAGTCTAACCTGGAGTTAACAGAGTTTTGTCCCTTAGTAATATAAACCCACCCAGTATAACTAACTGTAACCTAACATACACAGTGCATCTAACGTGTGTGGGAGCCTGGAGTGTCCCTTTAATAATATAAACCCACCCAGTATAACTAACTGTAACAAAACCTACACAATGCATCTAACGTGTGTGGGAGCCTGGAGTGTCCCTTTAATAATATAAACCCACCCAGTATAACTAACTGTAACCTAACCTACACAGTGCATCTAACGTGTGTGGGAGCCTGGAGTGTCCCTTTAACAATATAAACCCACCCAATATAACTAACTGTAACCTAACCTACACAGTGCATCTAACGTGTGTGGGAGGTTGGAGTGTCCCTTTAATAATATAAACCCACCCAGTATAACTAACTGTAACCTAACCTACACAGTGCATCTAACATGTGTGGGAGCCTGGAGTGTCCCTTTAATAATATAAACCCACCCAGTATAACTGTAACCTAACCTATACAGTGCATCTAACATGTGTGGGAGCCTGGAGTGTCCCATTAATAATATAAACCCACACAGTATAACTAACTGTAAGCTAACCTACACAGTGCATCTAACGTGTGTGGGAGCCTGGAGTGTCCCTTTAATAATATAATCCCACCCAGTATAACTAACTGTAACCTAACCTACACAGTGCATCTAACGGGTGTGGGAGCCTGGAGTGTCCCTTTAATAATATAAACCCACCCAGTATAACTAACTGTAACCTAACCTACACAGTGCACCTAACGTTTGTGGGAGCCTGGAGTGTCCCTTTAATAATATAAACCCACCCAGTATAACTGTAACCTAACCTACACAGTGCAACTAACATGTGTGGGAGCCTGGAGTGTCCCTGTAATAATATAAACCCACCCAGTATAACTAAATGTAACCTAACCTACACAGTGCATCTAACGTGTGTGGGAGCCTGGAGTGTTCCTCTAATAATATAAACCCACCCAGTATAACTAACTGTAACCTAACCTACACATTACATCTAACGTGTGTGGGAGCGTGGAGTGTCCCTTTAATAATATAAACCCACCCAGTATAACTGTAACCTAACCTACACAGTGCACCTAACGTGTGTGGGAGCCTGGAGTGTCCCTTTAATAATATAAACCCACTCAGTATAACTAACTGTAACCTAACCTACACAGTGCACCTAATGTGTGTGGGAGCCTGGAGTGTCCCTTTAATAATATAAACCCACCCAGTATAACTAACTGTAAGCTAACCCACACAGTGCATCTAACGTGTGTGGGAGCCTGGAGTGTTCCTCTAATAATATAAACCCACCCAGTATAACTGTAACCTAACCTACACTATGCATCTAACAGGAGCCTGGAGTGTCCATTTAATAATATAAACCCACCCAGTATAACTAACTGTAACCTAACCTACACAGTGCATCTAACGTGTGTGGGAGCCTGGAGTGTCGCTTTAATAATATATACCCACCCAGTATAACTAACTGTAACCTAACCTACACAGTGCATCTAATGTGTGTGTGAGCCTGGAGTGTGCCTTTAATAATATAAACCCACCCAATATAACTGTAACCTAACCTACACAGTGCATCTAACGTGTGTGGGAGGTTGGAGTGTCCCTTTAATAATATAAACCCACCTAGTATAACTAACTGTAACCTAACCTACACAGTGCATCTAACGTGTGTGGGAGGTTGGAGTGTCCCTTTAATAATATAAACCCACCCAGTATAACTAACTGTAACCTAACCTACACAGTGCATCTAACGTGTGTGGGAGCCTGGAGTGTCCCTTTAATAATATAAACCCACCCAGTATAACTAACTGTAACCTAACCTACACAGTGCATCTAACGTGTGTGGGAGCCTGGAGTGTCCCTTTAATAATATAAACCCACCCAGTATAACTAACTGTAACCTAACCTACACAGTGCATCTAACGTGTGTGGGAGCCTGGAGTGTCCCTTTAATAATATAAACCCACCCAGTATAACTAACTGTAACCTAACCTACACAGTGCATCTAATGTGTGTGGGAGCCTGGAGTATCCCTTTAATAATATAAACCCACCCAGTATAACTAACTGTAGCCTAACCTACACAGTGCATCTAACGTGTGTGGGAGTCTGGAGTGTCCCTTTAATAATATAATCCCACCCAGTATAACTAACTGTAACCTAACCTACACAGTGCACCTAACGTGTGTGGGAGCCTGGAGTGTCCCTTTAATAATATAAACCTACCCAGTATAACTAACTGCAACCTAACCTACACAGTGCACCTAACGTGTGTGGGAGCCTGGAGTGTCCCTTTAATAATATAAACCCACCCAGTATAACTAACTGTAACCTAACCTACACAGTGCAACTAACATGTGTGGGAGCCTGGAGTGTCCCTTTAATAATATAAACCCACCCAGTATAACTAACTGTAACCTAACCTACACAGTGCATCTAACGGGTGTGGGAGCCTGGAGTGTTCCTCTAATAATATAAACCCACCCAGTATAACTAACTGTAACCTAACCTACACAGTGCATCTAACATGTGTGGGAGCCTGGAATGTCCCTTTAATAATATAAACCCACCCAGTATAACTAACTGTAACCTAACCTACACAGTGTACCTAACGTGTGTGGGAGCCTGGAGTGTCCCTTTAATAATATAAACCCACCCAGTATAACTAACTGTAACCTAACCTACACAGTGTACCTAACGTGTGTGGGAGCCCGGAGTGTCCCTTTAATAATATAAACCCACCCAGTATAACTAACTGTAACCTAACCTACACAGTGCATCTAACGTATGTGGGAGCCTGGAGTGTCCCTTTAATAATATAAACCCACCCAGTATAACTAACTGTAACCTAACCCACACAGTGCATCTAACGTGTGTGGGAGCCTGGAGTGTCCCTTTAATAATATAAACCCACCTAGTATAACTAACTGTAACCTAACCTACACAGTGCACCTAACGTGTGTGGGAGCCTGGAGTGTCCCTTTAATAATATAAACCCACCCAGTATAACTAACTGTAACCTAACCTACACAGTGCACCCAATGTGTGTGGGAGCCTGGAGTGTCCCTTTAATAATATAAACCCACCCATTATAACTAACTGTAACCTAACCTACACAGTGCATCTAACATGTGTGGGAGCCTGGAGTGTCCCTTTAATAATATAAACCCACCCAGTATAACTAACCATAACCTAACCTACACAGTGCACCTAACATGTGGAAGCCTGGAGTGTCCCTTTAATAATATAAACCCATCCAGTATAACTAACTGTAACCTAACCTACACAGTGCACCTAACGTGTGTGGGAGCCTGGAGTGTCCCTTTAATAATATAAACCCACCCAGTATAACTGTAACCTAACCTACACAGTGTATCTAACATGTGTGGGAGCCTGGAGTGTCCCTTTAATAATATAAACCCACCCAGTATAACTAACTGTAACCTAACCTACACAGTGCATCTAACGTGTGGGAGCCTGGAGTGTCCCTTTAATAATATATACCGACCCAGTATAACTAACTGTAACCTAACCTACACAGTGCATCTAACGTGTGTGGGATCCTGGAGTGTCCCTTTAATAATATAAACCCACCCAGTATAACTAACAGTAACCTAACCTACACAGTGCATCTAACGTGTGTGCGAGCCTGGAGTGTCCCTTTAATAATATAAACCCACCCAGTATAACTGTAACCTAACCTACACAATGCACCTAACGTGTGTGGGAGCCTGGAGTGTCCCTTTAATAATATAAACCCACTCAGTATAACTAACTGTAACCTAACCTACACAGTGCATCTAACGTGTGTGGGAGCCTGGAGTGTCCCTTTAATAATATAAACCCACCCAGTATAACTAACTGTAACCTAACCTACACAGTGCATCTAACGTATGTGGGAGCCTGGAGTGTCTCTTTAATAATATAAACCCACCCAGTATAACTAACTGTAACCTAACCTACACAGTGCATCTAACGTGTGTGGGAGCCTGGAGTGTACCTTTAATAATATAAACCCACCCAGTATAACTAACTGTAACCTAACATACACAGTGCATCTAACGTGTGTGAGAGCCTGGAGTGTCCCTTTAATAATATAAACCCACCCAGTATAACTAACTGTAACCTAACCTACACAGTGCACCTAAAGTGTGTGGGAGCCTGGAGTGTCACTTTAATAATATAAACCCACCCAGTATAACTAACTATAACCTAACCTACACAGTGCATCTAACGTGTGTGGGAGCCTGGAGTGTCCCTTTAATAATATAAACCCACCCAGTATAACTAACTGTAACCCAACCTACACAGTGCATCTAACGTATGTGGGAGCCTGGAGTGTCCCTTTAATAATATAAACCCACCCAGTATAACCAACTGTAACCTAACCTACACAGTGCATCTAACGTGTGTGGAGCCTGGAGTGTCCCTTTAATAATATAAACCCACCCAGTATAACTAACTGTATCCTAACCTACACAGTGCACCTAACGTGTGTGGGAGCCTGGAGTGTCCCTTTAATAATATAAACCCACCCAGTATAACTAACTGTAACCTAACCTACACAGTGCATCTAACGTGTGTGGGAGCCTGGAGTGTCCCTTTAATAATCTATACCCACCCTGTATAACTAAGTGTAACCTAAACATGTGATTGCCTGGAGTGACCCTTACAGTAGGGAGTTCATCGCTTTGCGTAATAGTAAATACAGTTTTATTCAGAGCAAGACAGAGTGTAAAGCATGAAAAATGTAAAAGGAACTCCCCAAATATCATAACCATGATAACCAATATAGCTCGCTGTGGTGGTTATGGTGTTGGAGTGCCGTGGCTCCATCCACTATTGAACAGATTGTCTTCTCATCTGGGGTCGACCACATACCGCTCCCTGATTCCACTATATCCAACAGAGAGCCAGAGGCTCTTTGACTGAGCCAAACCTTGATGCAATCTTCGCTCATTGGTTAAGAGTGATCAGCTGATGTTCTCAGCCAATGAGTTATGCCTGCACTGTAGGACTTGGCTAAGGTGAGCTAATGGGAGCTCCTAAGCAGGAACGTCCAGCTTTCAGTTGGATTTAGTGGAGGCAGTAAGCAGATCTCAGGTAAGAAGTCGAACTGGGCACCAGACCACTCCTGGCACATTAACTTCTGCAGCAGTTTTGTAGTGGTTATGGTGCTTAGAGTGTTCCTTTTAAGGCTTGTCTTTCTTGTGGTCTTACCAGCTGCTTGAAAAACGTCATTATTTTAGGCTTGGCATTCTTCCCATTTTCAGGTTTCTTGGATTTATCTTGGGTTTCTGGTGCCTTAGTTCCTGAACTGGATGCTGCAACATCAATGTTGGCTTTCCCGACCTGGACTTCTGGTTCTGCTGAAGCCTGTAGTATATGTGGCATTGAGAGAAAGAAAGGGTAAGAATATATTTAGGATTTAATGTTCTGCAGGTTTCTTTGCCATTGGAAGATATCTAAACATGATTTAGTCAACATACCCTGTACATGTGCAACTCTTTGGAGAGAGTAGGTCTGAAGATGTACAGACACAGACTGAGTTATTCATTAAACTGCGAGTTGTGATGACCAGAAGAGCAAATTAAACTGTGTCGAACTGAAAAACTTCCCATCTTCACTATTTTCCCTGCTCAACTGATTTATATCCAATATATTAAAGACCTTCTATGTTCTGCTGGTAACTAGTTCAGGGTTCTACCAGAAACCCATTCCTATATATTGAACACTCAAATACCGTACAAGGTATGATATTGCCAATAACAAAACTGATTGGATTATACCTAGGGTGATTTAACTTGCAATCACCGTAGATATAATCAATCACCCTAGATATAATCCAATCACCCTAAATATAATCCAATCACCCTAAATATAATCCAATCACCCTAGATATAACCCAATCACCCTATATATAATCCAATCACCCTAGATATAACCCAATCACCCTAGATACAATCCAATCACCCTAGATACAACCCAATCACCCTAGATATAACCCAATCACCCTAGATATAATCCATCACCCTAGATATAATCCAATCACCCTAGATACAATCCAATCACCCTAGATATAACCCAATCACCCTAGATATAATCCATCCCCCTAGATATAATCCAATCACCCTAGATATAACCCAATCACCCTAGATATAACCCAATCACCCAAAATATAATCCATCACCCTAGATATAATCCATCCCCCTAGATATAATCCAATCACCCTAGATATAACCCAATCACCCTAGATATAACCCAATCACCCTAGATATAATCCATCACCCTAGATATAATCCATCCCCCTAGATATAACCCAATCACCCTATATATAATCCATCACCCTAGATATAACCCATCACCCTAGATATAACCCAATCACCCTATATATAATCCATCACCCTAGATATAACCCATCACCCTAGATATAATCCAATCACCCTAGATATAATCCATCACCCTAGATATAATCCATCACCCTAGATATAATCAATCACCCTAGATATAATCCATCACCCTAGATATAATCCAATCACCCTAGATATAATCCAATCACCCTAGATATAATCCATCACCCTAGATATAACCCATCACCCTAGATATAATCCATCACCCTAGATATAATCAATCACCCTAGATATAATCCATGACCCTAGATATAATCCAATCACCCTAGATATAATCCAATCACCCTAGATATAATCAATCACCCTAGATATAATCCAATCACCCTAGATATAATCCATCACCCTAGATATAATCCAATCACCCTAGATATAATCAATCACCCTAGATATAATCCATCACCCTAGATATAATCCAATCACCCTAGATATAATCCAATCACCCTAGATATAACCCATCACCCTAGATATAATCCAATCACCCTAGATATAATCCAATCACCCTAGATATAATCCATCACCCTAGATATAATCCAATCACCCTAGATATAATCCATCACCCTAGATATAATTCATCACCCTAGATATAACCCATCACCCTAGATATAATCCAATCACCCTAGATATAATCCATCACCCTAGATATAATCAATCACCCTAGATATAATCCATCACCCTAGATATAATCCAATCACCCTAGATATAATCCATCACCCTAGATATAATCCAATCACCCTAGATATAATCCATCACCCTAGATATAATCCAATCACCCTAGATATAACCCATCACCCTAGATATAATCCATCACCCTAGATATAATCCAATCACCCTAGATATAATCCATCACCCTAGATATAATCCATCACCCTAGATATAACCCATCACCCTAGATATAATCCAATCACCCTAGATATAATCCAATCACCCTAGATATAACCCATCACCCTAGATATAACCCATCACCCTAGATATAATCCATCACCCTAGATATAATCCATCACCCTAGATATAATCCAATCACCCTAGATATAACCCATCACCCTAGATATAATCCAATCACCCTAGATATAACCCATCACCCTAGATATAACCCATCACCCTAGATATAACCCATCACCCTAGATATAATCCAATCACCCTAGATATAATCCATCACCCTAGATATAATCCAATCACCCTAGATATAATCCAATCACCCTAGATATAATCCATCACCCTAGATATAACCCATCACCCTAGATATAATCCATCACCCTAGATATAATCCATCACCCTAGATATAACCCATCACCCTAGATATAATCCATCACCCTAGATATAATCCATCACCCTAGATATAACCCAATCACCCTAGATATAATCCAATCACCCTAGATATAATCCATCACCCTAGATATAATCCAATCACCCTAGATATAACCCATCACCCTAGATATAACCCAATCACCCTAGATATAATCCAGTGCTGCACAGTTTGACCCTCTGCATGCAGACACTGAACTTTCCTCATAGAGATGCATTGATTTAATGTATCTCTATGAGGAGATGCTGATTGGCCAGGGCTGTGTTTGAATCCTGCTGGCTCTGCCCCTGATCTGCCTCCTTGACAGTCTCAGCCAATCCTATGGGGAAGCATTATGATTGGCTCAGGCTACCACTTCTGATGATGTCAGCAGACAGAGGCAGTTCAGGGGCAGAGGCAGCAGCTGCGGGTTTGAATACAGTAAGATTTTACTATATTTAGGGAGGCATGAGGGGCCTATGGGGGCTAGATAGTGGTTTTAACACTATAGGGTCAGGAATACAGGTTTGTCTACCTGACAATATAGTGATCCTTTAACTTTCATTTTTACATGCAAAGGGGGAGGACTGTGGCCATAATATTAGAAAGGAAGTTATAGTCCTGAAAAAACCCAGTTGCCATTTGCGTGACTATAGGTTCCCATTTAATTAAGGTTTATTTTGGCTCAGAAAGTGTTAGGGAGACCAGCTTTTTCCTTTCGATCTCCACATACATAGAATACATTACATCTGCCACCAGTTTCCAGCCCTGAAAACATTTCCATCCATCTACTTTCAATCAAGAATTGACAGCTCTCCATTTATATTTGTCCTGTATATTGCTCCTATAATATACACTGTCCAGGACATTTTTCTATATCCTTTCTGGCATTATAATAATTAAAAACATTTCTCTGCCAGACATATATTATTATTATTATTTTATTATTTATATAGCGCCATCAGATTCCGTAGCGCTGTACAATGTATATGAAAGTTAATAATCGATTTCCTGGTTTAGGATTATGCAATTCTCTTAAACGCAAAGAGGCCCATTCTATATACGTGTGTGATTTATTATTATATATTTTAACAACCACTTTAGACATAAAGTCTTGAATTTGGTGACAGTCAGCTTTGCCCAACTTCTCCTGTTCCTGTCCCGAGAAGTTTAAATTTAAAGGGAACAGCACAATGAAAACTAGAGCATCTACAACTATTTGCAGGTTTCCATTAAGTTCCTAAATCTCGGTAGGATAGCACCATTCCTATCTCTTCCCACCATCTGGAACTCCAATTAAAGGTGAGCAATGTGGGCAGCTGTGGCCAGAGATCATGAAAGACGCATGAGGGTTTATTGACTAATTGTCTCTGTAATCCCATTGTATGGTCAAATGAATAAACATTCCTGGTGAGAAGCTATCAAGATGCCACGGGGGGTGTCCATTAAAGAGTCATCGTGTCTATAGCGATGATTATGTTTTATTAGCAAATGAAACCTTACAGTCAGCTGAGATGTGTGACTGTATCAGAGATAAATTAGCTCAATTAATATGGTTACTTTTTAAGGCATGGTAGGTCCTACATATAAACGTCCGTTACATCAATAAGGCGCAGAGAAAAGCGTAAACAAGTTACCTTGTGATACTTTACGGGAGTTTATAGAATCCATGTAATGAGACTGGCAGAGACACACATTGGCTTCTGGGAGTTTCAGCCAATATAGATTTGAAAATTACAGACTTTATACACTTTACCATTTCCAGAAATAAAGATTTAGGGTACAGGAAAATGACAGATAACAAATACGATTTCAATGTTTTTAGTTAATAAAGAGCTATAATTATCACTTACATTTAGTGTTAGTTGAATGACCTGTGGGTCTTCTTTTACAGACTGGTGAAAAAAACAGGAAATGAGTAAAAATGTATCGGACCATCTGTGGCGCCCACTATACACCGAGTTTATAACCGGTATGTTTTACAAGAAAAATGAAGAATAAGTAAAGATAAAACCCCAAGAGAGAAGAAGCCATTCAGTAGAATGTCGAAGAATTTTAAGAATTCAAAGAGAATCTCCAGGCCAACACCATTCGGATATTCATGCATTCAATTATTGGGAAGAGAAACAGGTTTCCATAGAAACATCTACACATTTTATAAGAAAATAACTAAATATATATATTTCTAATGCTAAAATCAATAACGTAGAGAAATATTGGAGACATAATTACATTTTTATCTTGTTTTGCTTTAATCTCTACGTTTTAGCATGATGTGTTTATTTATTTATTCTATTTAAAATACTTACGTTTTCCTGGATCTTTGTGGGCTGAACCCGAGAATCAACCTTAAACGACTT
Source organism: Pelobates cultripes (assembly GCA_933207985.1). NCBI lineage: Eukaryota > Metazoa > Chordata > Amphibia > Anura > Pelobatidae > Pelobates > Pelobates cultripes. The sequence goes on from OW240917.1 coordinate 260,681,710, forward strand.
AAGAGGAAAATATACAATGGGGAAAAAAAATGATTCTGAATGAGTTGTGAATTTGTGATTTTCACCATAAAGTTGGGTGTGTATACACAATATACAGATATGGGAAGAGAAAATGCACTGCAGGGTTCATTGTGATTGGCTACAAGATCTGGAATGAAGTAACTGCAGACAGATAAAGCACTCGGAATACAGAAAATTGGTGGAATTAAAGTTACCAAAGATAAAATGTAACACAATAGAAAATGTTCATTGTATGCAAAACTGGACCAGAAAAATTCATGGAAAAGGGACGTCATGATTGATTACGATATTTCTACAAAAGTTTGTTTTGCTCTTTGGAACAAAAGGAAACGACTACAAACATTTGTAAATATGAAAGGGATTGCATAAAAAAAAAAAAAATTTGGAAAAATAAAACTACCACTTTGGAGTCAAAAAGATTAAACATTCTGTTAACAGAGGAAAACAGAACTGTGTAAAAGGTTCAACCTTCGCTTCTTTTTATGTAAAATTAAATTTCTAGCATTAAATCTGTTTAATAAAAAGCCAAAGTATTGGTCTGACAAAAAAAAAACATCCAATTGTGAAGAGCTAATATTTGGGATATAGAGAGTCGAGAGACAATATAACATGATCATTTAGATCATCCAAAGACCAACTATCTCCATCCTTCCAATCACAATTCAACAGCCCCGTTGTAGGAAATCAGTTATTGCCAACCTTTTTCCAAAAAGGCACAGGACGCGTAGATTCCTGGACGGATATCCCTTGATCGGTTGGGGTTTGCTCTACGTTCAGAGATTGTGCGTTATGGTTAGATTCCTGGATTAGTATTGACTCAGGAGTCGATTTCTCTGAGTTTACAGACACAGACAGGACTGCTGGTTCCTGTACGCCCTAAAATATACATTAGTCATTAGTGAAGGTATAGAATTTATCAAAGTCAGGTAAGCATGCACAGTCTTAAAATGGACTCTATAGAACCTCTACAGCTTAATGTAGTTCTTCTGGTGTCTATGTCCTGTCGATGCAAGCTTACCAATGTAAGTGCTGGCTTCTTAAAGAAAAGTAACACCTCTAGGTGCAATCACGGAGACGGCCACTAGAGGTGCTTCTTACTCCAGTGCTGCACAGTGTGCAATAGTCTCCCAATATTGTTCTATGAGAAAGCATTGGATTGGCTAAGATCATCAAGACTGATGATCTCAGCCATGGAGGCGGGGTCAGCCGCAGCAAGACTGGCACAGTGAGTGAGAAAAGGTAATAAAATACAGTTTCAATGCGATCTGATTGTTACTGGGTTCCTAAAGAGTTAGAATTAGAAGAAAACCCAAGGAGAATGATATTGAGATAACTCATTGTTTCTAGAGTATGCAGTGACGTAGAAATCACACAGTGAAAACGTGTGAAAAGCCCCTTTTAGCAATTCAGTCCAGTAAGCAGGATGTAGTTCAGTGGAGACATTTTTTTGTACTGAAACTGGTTACTTTTGTAGATTGAGAAGGAAAAGAATAATGAAAACAAGAAAAACAAACTGCTAATCATATATGAAATATATAAACCTTTCTCCAAAAAGGCACAGGTCGTTGAGTGGACTCCTTGACCGCTGTCCCCTCATCTTGTGTGCTCTGTCCTGTGTTCTGTGATTGTGTATTGGGATTTGTATCCTGGATTAAAACTGGCTCAGGAGCGGATTTCTCAGAATTTACAGAAATTGATAGAACCGCGGGTTCCTGCACATCCTAAAATGTATATTAGTCTTTAGTGACGCTTTGCATCGGAAGATAAGCTTAACAGTGTTAAATCTGGGCTCAAAAACATGTATTGTATCAGTGTAGCTGTGATACATATTCTGAATTATTTGAATAACTTAATATACATTGATAAGGTCAGAGGATAAATTTACGTGAGTTTACTACTGACACCTACTGCCCCCTTTTATTTTTTAGATTTGTATTATTCATCAAAAAAAACAAAAAACAAAAGTGGTTACGATGCCAGGAGAAGCCTGGCACAGATCCCCAGTATTGGGTCAAACTAGCAGTGGTTTGCCCTCCTACCTGGGTCAACATTGGGTTCCAATGCCTCCTGGTGGTTCAGAAAGTTTTGCAGAGCCATAGAAACCGTGCCCATCAACATGCATTGGCTGAGAGCATCAACTGACTGCTCTCTGCCAAAGACAGACATTCAGAGGCAGAGAACTAACACTAGCCAGCATACATAAACGTTGACTAGGGTGGGGGTCAAGGGGGAGGGCAGAAACAAATCTGGAAGTAGTAAGAATTAGTTTTAAGTTGTTTAAGAAAGTATTTCCGAAATGTTAGTTGCTTGATGGAAGTAAAAAAAAATAATTATTATTTCTGGAAGTAGAAAATGAAAAAAACACTATGAAAATAACTTCAAAATCATATACAGGTGCTACGTGGTTCCAGGTAAATTTAAAACATGTTTTTAGATGGTTTAGATTTATGTTGGAGGAATTGTGGGACTGCGGGCATTATGGCCCATAGTTGGCGGAACTGACCAAAATGAAAAGTTTATTGGAACAATATCTTAACTTTGATACAACGTGTCACTCCAACAATAACCAAATTGACAAGTTTAAAGTTTTACCAAAGGTCTTCCTAATGCAGAGAAAATAGTAATAACTCCTATATTAATTGTGGCAACTTGTGTGTTACCGCATTATTGGAAATCTTTAGAGATTCCTTCAAGAAAGGAGATTTGTATGATAAATACTATCAATTATTATATATATTAATGCTAGATTATAGATAAATATTAAAATCAGCTACTTTTAACAATTAAAATAAATAAACACACTTGGTAACAATTCTGTGCACATTCTATGTATAGTTATCTTGCGTTTTCCTTCACCCCATATAACTATTCCCCCATTTCCTTATTTTCCTTAGTTTGTGTACTTTGTTTAATGTAATTACAGGTTATAACAATATGACGTGCTTTGTGTAAAACAATATAAAACAATGAATACAATGAGACTATGAGATGGCTTTCTGTGAATTTGAATGTCACTGAGAACTCTTAAGATAATTGCAGATAAATCTGCTTTTTAAAATCATTTTAAAGTCCTTTTTATATTTTATTGATGATTAATTATGGAGATCCTAAAACAATTAGGATACTAGATAAACTTACATTTTCCTGGATTTTAACAGGTGGGACATCTGCTTTAAAAGACTGAAAAGAAATGATTTATTAATATGACGTATAATAATTACAATGAGAGAAAAAGAATTGTAAGGGGACTACATGGTACTAAAAACAGGAAAAAAGCTGCAAAAATGTGTGATTTTAAAACCCCTCACATCAATGAGACCATAACACAAGCAGGATTGTGGCCACTGGAGGTGAACTGCCAGCAGCGAGGGATTTTCATTTTTTGATCAAGCAAGAAATAGAAAAATTAAATATTAAGCATGGATAAATAAATTAAATTGTGATTTTCTAAGAGCTCCTCGAAAAAGAACAATGGGGATATTAGACAAGATATTTTCAGCAATTAAGACATTACACGGGTGAAAAACACCCCACCCCACAAACCTTAACACCAAGAAAGTCTACTACCAAAATGTCAGAAAATAAATTAATGGAAAAAGAAAGTGAAAAAAAAGCAAAGAAAACATAAATATTACTAAAGTTAACAAAGACACAAAAAAAAGTTTGAAAATCCCCAAAAGACGAGGTAATGCTACAAGCAGAATTCTGATCTCTGGAGAAGAATTGCAGGTGGAATTTTTGGCAGATCAAAAAAGGTGAAGTCAGAAAAATGAAAGATTATCATAACAAAAAAGTATCTATATATTTATTCTGTAGTTTGAGATAAGGACATTTTATTTAATGCCAATCTCAATAAATAATATACATTTTTTGAGGATATTCCTTTATGGAAACAAATGAATATCCAGTACTGAAAATATTTTCATATTTTGAATCTTTTATTATTATTATTATTATTTTGTTTTAATAAAGAAAAGCATGCATTCAAGGCTGGACTGATGCCAAACACATTATACTACCAGGATTGGGTATAATAATTTATTAATAAACAGCTTGAATACTTTGGGGAGATTTATCCAAGTGTCACAGACAATTCACAGCTAATTTTCATTGACTTATTAAATATGTCGTATTTTTTCCATCTAATTTTTTCTGTGCCCTGTCATTTTTGAAAATACTTTTTTGTTCTGCAATGTAACATATTTATCAAATTAAAATTTAAAATTCTGTCACTTTTTCCAACAAAAAAGTGTTTGGTTTCATTTCTTTACTGAAAAATGTGACGGTCTTTTTAAAACGGAAATTTCTGTATTAACATAATTATTTCAGATGTGCAGAAACGAACTAAGCATCAATCTGTCTATTGGCAGTAAATTCAATTCTTTGGTAAAAGATGCCTTAATTTGTGCCAGGCTGGATAAACAGCTCAAGGAAACTCTACAATGAAGAAGGTCAGATATTGCCAACCTTTCTCCAAAAAGGTACGGGCCGAGGGGATTCCTTGACAGCTTTCCCACCATCCGGTGGACTTTGTCCTGTATTCTGTAATTGCGTGTTAGGGTTAGTATCCAAGATTAGTACTGGCTCAGGAGTGGATTTCTCAGAATTTACAGACACAGACAGAACTCCTGGTTCCTCTACACCCTAGAAAAATAGACATTTGTCATTAGTGATATAGAAAATAAGTAGTAAGAAGCATGCAGACCTTTTTTGTAATAAAGTCTTCTGTATATAAACAACCACTTAGTACTACACAACTATCTAATCCTAATATGTACTTGACACAGCAAGCTTCCTATCCCACTGCAACGTGACTGTGGGGAAAGGACAATGAAACACTATGCACAGCTACTCTATCTCCAATACCAAGACAAGGCCTGGCATATGGCTGTACACTGCCAGTTAAAGAACCCCTTGTGTCACCGGCCTGTAGTTTTGTAGTTTTTACCATTATCGTGATGGGTTTGGGTAGGTGGAGGCACAAGATCTTTGGTCAGCAAATATGCTAACAATTATTTATAGTGCAAACAGGTAAGTAGACAGAGGGAAAACAAACTCCAATAGTATGTTCCTCGTACTGAATACGGCCATGATTGTTTGATATCTACATTATAGAATCTAAAACTTTATTAAATGTTTAAACATGCTCCACAGATACTTCCATTCCTCTCAGTCGAATCCATTGTGGCAATGGAGGATACAATGACTCTAAAAGCAAAGACTCCCTCGGGAATTTGCAGGAGGTTCTAAATTCTCTGTAAGTCATAGCAGAATAACTAAGGATAAACTACCTTTTAAATACACGGTTCATATTTTCAGTAAAATTTACATTTTCTTTCAGAATTCATCAGCACGTGGTAATGAGATAGGCAGAAAAAATAATTTCGAGATTACGTTGAACAATTTCATCAAATAAAAAAGAAAACTTTTGGGGGGTTTTTGTGTTTTGTTTTAAGAAACAGAAAATGTAGATAGTAAAGCCACTATGTTTTTAGTCCATAAAATAAAAATAGAGGATTAAACACAGTAACTGGAAAATATTAAGCGATGACACGATAGTCTCCAAACGAAACTGGAAACATAAAGGACGCATTTGACCTTCAAAAAAATGAGCTTGCAGTGATTTCTTGATGAAGATGTATCTTTTTATATTTCAGTATATTGGATATTATTTTTCACGAGTTACACGAGAAATTGTATTTCTTTGAAAGGTCCATAGTAAAAATTTTTGTAGATGTGAAGGCTATTGGTGGAGATCCCAACATCAAAATTGAACTTACATTCTGCTGAACCTTCATGGGTGGAGGATCACCTTTAAAAGACTGTGAAGAAATACGATGTGTTAATATAAGATATAACTTCATAAGAAAAGGATGAAACGCCCAGATAAGAATAAATTGTTGGTATCCCAGAAAAGGATAAGTTGTTCCACTAGCAAAGAATCAGGAAGCAAGGAACGCCATACATCCTCCAAATCCAATGTAGCTTTGGATATGCTTAGCTCATGCAGTTCCCAAAGTGCATATTTAAAGTATGCTTTAAGAGAATTTTGAATAAACTATTAAGCCATAATAAACCATTGGATGACCACCATTTTCCAGAGTGATAGGCTTGAAGACGATTATTGAGCATTGAGACAAAAAGACCAAATAACCCATGAAAGGAGACACATTCATCCAAAACTATGTTTGTCAGTGCAGCTCCACATCTTCACTGACTGTTGACGTACGAGTCACAAAATCAAACAAAACTCTTTGGAATCCCATTGGAAGAGGAAGGAAATCAAGTAGCAGAATTGGATTTTTACTTCAGATGAGTTGAGCATCTGGAGATGATTTATGGCTCGAAAAGAAAAAAACACCTAAATACATTTGGGAAATGTTCACTAAACTTCGATATTGGTAACAAAACTTCATGATATCTACAGATCTTGGTGATCACATTGTGATTTATACATTTATAGAAATACTGCACATGGTTTATTTTTATTATTAGGTTTATCTCAAGAAAATGACTGTTGGAAGAGAAACACACCTTTACGGACTGAAGAATAATATTAAGGAATTATTTTATCCACATACAATATAACACCAAGACAATGAGAGATGGTGATTTCAATTAAGGGGTGAATTGTAAAGGTTAAACTCTCTATTGATCTATTATGTGCTTGTTATGGTCCATTACACTGTATGACTTCTGGTATTTGGACCACTGAATGGAGTGTAAGAGGCAAAATAAACCTCTCAGGAATACTACAAGAAATGAGAAGATAAAAGATACTGGCCAGCTAGCATGGGGTGACTATCTAATTTTAATACATCCCTGGGACAGGTGTTTACTGCACTGGGTAAAACAAAACCAGAGAAACCCTAAATGCCAACCTTTCTCCAGAAAGGCACAGGTCGAGAAGTAGATTCCTTCATAGAATTTTTTTCTTCCAGTGAACTTTGCATTATAATTTGAGGTTGTGTGCTGGGTTTAGTTTGCTGTATTACGATCAGCTCTGGAGCGTTTTTTTCCACGTTGACAGGAAATGATACAACTGCTGGTTCCTGAACGCCCTAAAATACATATTACTTACATCAAATAATAAATAAGCAAGGTTTAATCGAGTTTGCGCAAAATGATCATGGAACATTAGCAACAATGAAGAATGTCACAATACTTATTAATTTCATATACACTTATGGCATTTTAGGATATTTATTTACAGATTATAAGAACATTAAAGAACTGAGTTCATTAAAATGTTTTAAACGACCCGAAAGTCACCCAGACCACTTCAGCTCAATGAAGAGATCTGGGTCCAGTGTTCATGTATTCCTAATGCTATCATGTTCCTTAAATGATTAATACAACAAGTAGCTACATTAAACTGCTTTTTGGGTTGACTGACCTGCCTCGAATCTACAGTACTTTATACGATTAAAAGAAGAACTTTATAATTAAATATTGACATTTACCAACACACAATATCACACGTTTACATAACCGTTGTAAATTGGGAAAGTTTGACAAGTATAACAAGACAATGATTGAGTTGTGTCTCAGAAAATAACATTTCCCACAAAAAGCAGAAGAAAATGTTGGGTAACTAATAAGTAAAAAAAAATTAGAAATGGTTCTACAATAGGGAATTGGTTATTTCAAAGAACGCTTTGTGATTAGAAGAAATACTAGACCCATAAGACAAAAGAGACGAAAGATCAGAGCTTAAAGAGGAACTGTTACTTCTGCAATATTAGCACAACTTAAAGGGTTACTCCAACCACCATGACCACTTCTGCTGGAAACACTGCACACACAGAGTTATCTGCACTGGTGTGACTTTGAGGTCCAGGCTGCCTAATATCAATTCTGTGCATGAAATAGGTCAGTACTTCATTTTTTATTCATATATATTCAAATATTTATGTTGTCAGTGCACACAGCGCACTCGCAATGGATGTATAGAACTCCTGGCAGACAGCGTTTGCAAGGGGAAGCTTTTTTTTTTTACCTGTATCACCTCCAAATAAAATTGCAGGTTTTTTTTTTTAAAATAAATACATTTCCCACCCCTCGCCCTCCTCTATGAGATGCCTGTGATTGGACCTTGCGATGTTAAGAAGCCGCGTAGTAAGTAAAACAATTTTTTGCAGCTTTAATGCACAACAGGGGAGGAGCGGGTGATGCTAATTAATATTAATAGTGCCTAATAGGGCATTTTATACAAAAAGGGTTGGAGTAACCCATTAATAGCCAACCAAAAGTTAGCTCTTGCATGTGCTAAGTGTTTTTCAAAATGGTTTCTATATCTTTTGCAGTACTGTACACATGACACGTGCACATCGGCACTGCTGGAGAAAATACCGAACTCGCAAGTGTGCGTGTTCTCCATTCTCCATTACATACCGGAGGCACTGCAACACGGATGCACAGTATCAGAGGTAAGTATTGGATTTTTGTTTTTATGGACTTAATCACCCCATTAAATACTGACGCAGCATTAGAATATTTCAAACGCCAGCTATTTTGGCCAAAACTAAAAAAAAATTCTGACAATTCACACTATGGAGACTAACGCTGTAAATGCAATACTCCAACCTAAACTGGTAAAACCACAAGATTTTTTTTTTCCTGGTACGACAAAACAAAACGAGAAAAGAAAGAAACAATCTTACAATCTTCAAGAAACAATTCAGACCTCAAAACACATCCATTATATCACTTAGAGTCTTTCTGACGTTTATATTTTTAATAATGTAATAATCAATATATAAAGAAAAATCTAAATATTACAAAACTAAAATATTTTTCATAATATTTAATCATATGACAAACGCATTGAACAATTTTAAATCGAGACCTTAGATAAAGTGTATTGTCAATAGTAAGAAGCCAATTAGTAAAATGTACGATGCCAATTGATGAGAATATTGGAATCGCTAGGACTATATGAACTTACATTGGCTTGGATCGTTACAGATGGAGGCTCTGCCTTAAAAGACTGTAGAAATAATACATCGTTAGTAAGCTGTTACAAATTAAAACCTTTGATAAATAGGAGAAAGCTAGATAATCAATGATTTAAGGGCAATGATTAGAGGAAGAATCCCAGAAAAGGTGAAAAGGATCACGAAAAATGTTGCAAAGGAAGAAAACAAAAAGGAAAAGCAAATATTTTGAACGTACGATAGGCCGTGCTGGACTCCAGTTTGATAACCCATTTACAGGTATTACTGAAGAATAAAGCAGATAAATTATGATGGAATTAAACCAAAATTATCCAGACAGAAAAGCACTGAATATGATCATCAAAATGTTAACTTCCAATTATTTTGATTAAAATAAAAAGCCCAAACCAAAAAGCTTTAGACGAGGCAGAAGTGGGAATCAGATCAGCACAGAAGAAGGTCTGATGGAAATACGTTCTATTTTAGGAAGAAAAGGAAAGATGGGAAAATTCTAAACAAGGAAAGAATAATCATAAGATAATAATCTACGAGGCGTTAAATGTGCGGTATTCAAAAAGCTGCGATGTTTGAATAAATGGTTTTGTTTTTGAGGATATGAACCAATGAGAAACCTATTTACAGGCCTTACTGGCAAAAAAGAAAAAAAGGCCAAATGGAAGTCATACATGACTCGAAATATATTAAACTAGAGTCATGTCAAGAGACCGTGTGTCACTCAATATGAAACAACAAAACGGGTAACAAAGTTGCCTATTGGTGGGCAGCAGCATATTGAGTTTGTTTAGAGGTTCCCTCTTACACCTGGATTTGTGGGAGGGATAAAGAAACAAGACAGAGGGGGCCTGCCAACCTTTCTCCAAAAAGGTACAGGCTGTAACGTAGCTTCCTTGACAGAATTGCCTTCATCGGGCGAGCTTTGTACGGTGAGCTGTGACTGAGTGTTAGGATTCGCTTCTGGAATTGAAATTTGCGGAGGAGCGGATTTCTCAGAATTTAGTGATACGGATACAACTGCTGGTTCCTGCACATCCTAAAATACATTATTAATCAAAAACTAGATAAAATACACATGGAATGTCAGATTCGACACTGAAACAAATACACAGAGTTATTACATACACAGATCACAAGAAATTGAAAAAGTTTAACCTGATCACGTATTGTTATTATTAGCCTTTATATAGTGTCGGCTTATTGTTAACATAATATAAATGGGGAATTATATACCAGTGGTTATAAATAACAACAATTACACAGTACTGGAGACCGTATCTTCAGAATGATATTGATACTTTAGAGAGGGTTCAGAGAAGGGCTACTAAACTGGTTCATGGATTGCAGGATAAAACTAACCAGGAAAGGTTAAAGGATCTTAACATGTATAGCTTGGAGGAAAGACGAGACAGGGGGGATATGATAGAAACATTTAAATACATAAAGGGAATCAACACAGTAAAGGAGGAGACTATATTTAAAAGAAGAAAAACTACCACAACAAGAGGACATAGTCTTAAATTAGAGGGACAAAGGTTTAAAAATAATATCAGGAAGTATTACTTTACTGAGAGGGTAGTGGATGCATGGAATAGCCTTCCAGCTGAAGTGGTAGAGGTTAACACAGTAAAGGAGTTTAAGCATGTGTGGGATAGGCATAAGGCTATCCTAACTATAAGATAAGGCCAGGGACTAATTAAAGTATTTAGAAAATTGGGCAGACTAGATGGGCCAAATGGTTCTTATCTGCCGTCACATTCTATGTTTCTAATTATACATCCATTCATTATTTACACACCTGGTACTATTTTAAACCAAATACATGATGTGTATGCCCCCGCCTCCCCACCCAAAAAAAGGTTAAATTTCTTAAAACATATTTATATATATTGGAAAAAATATACTTCATGTAACTTGAATGTTATTGATCCAAGAGCACAAGAGAAACTTTGTAGTGACTTTTTAGAATGTTGTAAAGTAGAATTGTGTTAAAAATGCATCTTGGATAAAGTGAGAATCAATCATAAGAAAGAGATACAATTCCAATTGGTTGAGAATTAGACGTTAAACCAAAACAAATGAACTCACATTTCCCTGGATGTTAATGGGTGGAGGATCTGCCTTAAAAGACTGAAAATAAAGGATTTATTAGTATGGCAAGTCAAACAAGTAGACAAGGAAATCGTGTCGAAAGTGCAGACATAACGAACTAGCAACAACAATATATTAGACAAAGACAAGTCAACAAGTGATCAATTTGGAGAAAAAAGATGAAACAAATGAAAAAATACTATATGCACAGAAACTAATGTGATCTAGTGGAGTTTTCTAAAGGTTTTAATTTTAGGAAATAGCTTTAAAGATGTAGGTTTAATAAGGGTTTTAAATCGGCAAACTCCTGATAAGAATATTGTAAAAGAATGTTAAAATAACGTTTTATCCCCATTAATAGCTCTTCCTAACGGCACATCAATCACGAGAACCTCTCCAGACATTCTCAAACTGGTTCCCAGGATTGGCATGGCAGCCTGTGTGTAACCAACTCCTGGACAGGCGCAACTCCACCCAGACTGCACCTTATATTCACCATCAAACAGATCTACAATTTGGAAAGATTAACAGCTAGATAGTCACGATACCACGATACCAAGATCTGGGATTTATAGCACATTTTATCCAGCCGACTTTAATGTCCTCAGCTTTAAGTTTTGGGATAGAAGCAAGTAAGAGTTTCACTTGTTTATGCATTGGTGCTGAATGAAACAGTCATTACGGCTGCCCAATGGTAGTGGGAGACTGAACACGGGGCTCATAGCTCTAAATGAACATTTCGTAGAATGAAATTCAGGATCAGCTCAATGCACAGTTTACTGGTTAAACCCATCAGAGTGATAGAGACAGTGCAATCCCCAGTGTAAATAATACTGCCAACCTTCCGCCAGAAGGGTACGGGACGAGAAGAGGATTCTTTAACAGTTTTTCCTTCATCCACGGAAGCTTGCACTGTGATCTGAGATTGGGCATTGAGGTTAGCATCTTCTGTTAGTATCTGAGGAGTCGCAGGGTTTACAGACACGGATACAGGGACCTGGTCCTGCACTGCCTAAAAACATATAGTAACCGACACGTGAGTTATTAGTGTTAAGAGACAGTCTGACACACAAAATGTTAGTCGTAGTATAGTTCTAGTGCGATGTATATATTTAATGTCACATCAAGGTATTTAGCCAGGAAGTGTACATTAACACACGATCTATGTTTGTGTATATTTATATAAAAACAAAAAACAAAAACTTGTTTAACTATTCATTAAGAATGCAGTTAAGACAAATATGGGCGTAATATTAACGTTGTGTTAAAAATTCGGTAAATGTAATAATTCAGTTTGAAGCCAACATAGAACATTTCAAGAATTTACAACACTGTTAACCTTTTATATTAAATTTATTTGATTTGTATTATAGATAGATTCACAAGGGTCGAGCACACGGTCTTTTAAATAATGATCTTCACCCGAGTGCAAACGCCTTCCACCTTGCACAGAAGTCAAGAAGACGTGCGCTCAAGGGATTTGTTGAATACAATCTATATCACACAAAAATATCAGCGTTTTCAGTCTCAAAAGGAGACCTTCATCTGGACGCCAGCGACATGTGAAATCTATCATTAAATACCCTCCCCAGGAGTCCAGAAAGAGGATGGCCACCCATAATGTCACATCACTGGTGTTCTGATTATTATTATTTTATTATTTATATAGCGCCATCAGATTCCGTAGCACTGTACATAGGGTGGACTAACAGACATTTAATTGTAACCAGACAACTCGATGTACAGGAACAGAGAGGTGGAGGGCCCTGCTCAATGAGCTTACATTCTGATAAAAGTCTCCTTTCAAGACTGAAACGTTGATGTATTTGTTTAAAACTCTGCGTATGGGTTAATAATACTGTGAAGATTTTGTTTAACAATTCCCTTGAGTGCATCTCTTCTTGACATATATAATCCACCATCAATGCTATGAAAGTCACTTACATTCCCTGTGTTCGGGCTGGTCTGTAAATCTTCTTTTAAAGACTGAAGAAAGAATATTATCATTAATTCAGATGGTACAAAGTCAAGGCACCTGACAATACTTATACTCTTAGCTTGGAAAAGACCACTGAGCAGTCGATATGTTGCTAGAAAAGGATTTTCGCAACACTTTTGAGGAGTGCCGGGCCATCTCTGTCATTATGTCTCCTTATACCCCGAATGTTAACACGTGATGCTTGCATTCTAAAGACCAACGTGTTAAATAGAATCCCACCTATAGGTGATCTGTATTAGTCGTGGTGGCTTTATTGATATATATTAAAAAAAAAAAAAAAAATACAAGGGAAGAATAAGAGTCCAGGAAGCCAAAACCAAGAAAAATATGGAAAGGCTTGAGAGTTGGCTCGGGAATTAGTTATTAGAAAAAACTGCAAGAACTATCTCTGCAGAGAACCCGTATACATGTTTCCCATTTCACACGCGTTTTACCTATGGGATACTTTACTAAAGAAGGGAAAAAAAAAATATACACTGATCTCGAATAAAAGAGAGAACAAAAAATATAGAATTTATAGTCACATTTATAAGAAAAGAAAATGGTAAGATATTCTTTAAACTCCATTAAAAAACTGAAAACAATTCACTCTGAATTAACACATAACCACAATCAGTGAACATACACATCCACACAATGCAGTTCCATTCACATACTGTAGATGGCAGGAGAGGCAAGTTTTAGAAGTTACAATGCTTTGAACGCCATTATTTAGGTAACTGCTAATCACATTATACATTATGAGTCGCTGTCTAAAGGTATACGTTATTACCCACAATCCCTCACTGCAATGTAAACAACGTAGATTACATTTTTAATTTTCTTTCTAAAAAGGAGCCTTTTGAATCATGAATATCCCATTTAAACATGTATTGCAAAATTCACCCAATTGAAGTCTAATACATGTTCGACACATAGAACTAAGTATTTAAAAAAAAAATAATCAAATATTAAATAAATATTAAATCAAATAGATTTACTAATTAATTGTTTTATTCAATCAATGCAGTATAAGCACAAGGTCCAAATGTTCCTTATATTTCTTAAACTGGTCAGACGTTATTAGATATATTTAGCCCGACAGACTGATTTATTATTTATGCTTTTCTAATTATTATTTTATGGGATAGATCAACTTTAAATCACATCACAACCCATGATTAAGATGCAAGTAAGAACAATTAAAGAAAAGAAATTGAAAAGGTTTTTCCCCACCAGTAATTAGCCAAGTTTTCCGATATAATAGGAGCATGGAGAGTTATAAACTTACATTCTCCTGGACCTCAATGGGTTGGAGATCTAATTTAAAAGACTAAAGACAAGAATGTTAGTAGTAAGACACATGGAAAATGATATAATAGCGGACTATGACATTTACAAGATCTGAGATGGCATTGAATTGGATTGATGGCGCTTATCACAGCTGGGGAGCGGGTAGTGGGTAATTCTACGTAGATGAAACCACATTTAATTTCCCTCACTCTAATACATGCATGATCAGTGAGATAACACTGCCATGAACTAAATGAAGCTAAATATGGCTGAGCTAGTCAGGAGTCAGACATAGGTGGAGGTGCATTGGCCAACTTTTCATAAAACTCAGAAAAAGAGGAGTCCACATGCTTTGGGAGGGGTAAGACAAAGAATGAATCATCTAGAGACGGCAAATCCAGCTTTCTCGAAGGGGTGAATAATAATGGTTATTCTATTTAATGAATGGACCACAACAAAATGTTTATTGAAGAGAATTAAATATCAGTATGTTGTAAAGCATGTCTAAACCACCTGACATTCTGCATGAGAGGGAGCCAAATTCATTCATCAGTGGAGAACAGTTCCTCAGTAATTAATTACTGGCAGCTTACACAATGCAAGTAACCAAAAGGAAAATAAAGTAAAATACAACTTTAAAAGTGCAGTCCACAATGGAAGGGTAGCAGGAAGAAAATTAATCTCAACCAGGAGACTATTTCATTGATAGTTATGCTATGAAGTTCTCAGTTTGGAAAGTAGACAATGGTTCGGGCACTCAAGGTTTAACCACAAAAGTTGGTTTATTAGGAGACTGCAAATGCAACTTTTTGACCCCAAAGGGTCTTTGTTAAGCCTGAATGCCTGCATCATTGTCTACTTTCCAAACTACAGAGTGATTTTTGTCCTACCTTAGGTCCAGTTGCACCCTGGCGACCAAAGGAGTGTCGTGTCCCTTTGTTTCAATAAAGTTATCAGTGACTGCAAGAGGTCCAGAATGATGCACCTCAAATTCCGCATCCTACCAGTCCATATAGCTAATTATCAGACTTGAGATTTTTATTTCCTTGTTCTACATTATACCATTTTCAGATATAAAATATAATTCTTGATGGCATCATAAAATAGTTGCTCATCAAAATTCTATATTTGAGTCAATTTTCATGAACTATTTTGTGACATGAATCAGTGTAATTTTGGTAATTTCTGGACATTCTACATTTCTCATCATCATCCCATGCAACGTCCTTTATTATGAATGTTGAAGAATTCCTTATAACGCACACAATCCTTGGAATCAATACCACATCTCTAAAAGCCCGGTTCCACCAGCTTCCCAATAGTCAAGCCGTCATTACCAAACTTGCTTTTAAGAAGCATAAAACAGTCCATCTTAGGCCCCTTTATTTATAAGTAGGCACAACTTTCTGGTGGTCTCATTTAAAAAGTGGAACTTAACCCAGAAATTTGTATAACCCATAGGGACTTCACTCAAATTGTAAACTCACATGAGTAGAGCCATCAAGTTCACTTATATCAGTTTATAATTATCATACTTTAGCCATAAAGTACACCGAGATATATTGAATATTTCAACATGCAACAGCGTTTAAGTGGGGCTGTTTGGTAAACACGTATTACCGTAGATAACCAGCAACACTGGGAATTGCTGTACTGGTAGCTCTTAAATAAATGTACTATAACAGAGCTCCCTGTACCCCAACTGGGTACCTCCGCCAAAAGACCGCTTCCTAGCTGGAACAGGGATAAACATAAGCAATTCTGACCACAGTCGCTGTGGCTTGACTGGAGTCCTGGAACCAAATGGGGAATTCGCTCTAGACACCCCAGGCACTGGACAACACTCAGTCCTGGGTGCTCTATTCCTTACATGGACTTTCCCTGTTGAATTCTACACACTGGAACAGTGATTAAAAATTAGCCCTTTCCCCTCCCAGTAACCAGACGACACAGTTCTGGGAGTACAAGCTGAAATACCTTTATTGGCAGCCACAACTGGCCTTATATGCAGGTCCCCATGCAAGCATCCCCCCACCTGGACCTGAGAGAAGACTACAGTAAAAACATACACAATGACATTGGCTCTCAGGTCCAGGACACTCCCATACAAAACAAGATAATCCCTCCCCTATGCCTGGGAAATAATTGAGTCAAGCACTGTATTAAACTCCAAGCACAAAAAAACACACATTTCCCAAACACCCCAAAAATACCTTAAAAAGACATAAAACCCCACAGTTACATCCCCTGATAGCACCGATCCAGGTGACCAACATATCCAAAAATATCCCAGATCGGTTCAGGGGTTCAGGAATTTCCTGGAAGTCATAATTTGACCAACCACACGCATGGTCCCATGCCCAAAACAGTTCCAGAGAATCAGGGCTTGCAGTTGGTCTAGTCAGTGAAAAAACTACTGAACATAGTCAATAGTCTTAACCTGGAGCTTGATCCCCTTGTTCGTGGGAACATTTCCATCGAACAGTGTTTTTCTAAGTGTTGTAGAACCAAACACAGGCGGTCATGGAAGTCCAGCGGTGTTTGGGAGTTTCTGTGTCTGAAAATAGTTCCATGAACTCGACGAACAAACACCTCTGCCTCCGTTCATGCGAACAAGATGGCCGCCACCTCGTGGTCGTCCATAGAAAATGCGGCCACCCAGATCAACACTGGGAACACTGCGGTGGAAATTGCTACAAAGTATCAATTAGGCTTAACAAGCTCCAGGGTGGTCTCCGGTTCATGCGGCTGTTCGGTTCCTGTCAAAATTCACGAACAGAGACTTTTACATCACATTTTACAGGTTCAATAGTCTGTGGGCAGGAGGCTGGTAAGCAGGCTCCTCCAGGAGCTTGTGGCAAACTCACTTGTTGTTTGTTGGGGGGGGGACGGATTGTGCCAAATACTTTACTCCGTTGTTACCCATACAGAATTTTAAAAATGCCATTCCAAGCAAGCAGGCCATCTCTTTACAGGATCTAGAATCTAAAGAATATTGACATTCTATTCACAACTCTATCAGGTTTAGATAGAAGCACACCAGAGTTCTATGACATTATTTGAAACATATTGGACTATGGTTTCTCCTTTTTTTTTATACCAGTTGACAAAACATTAAATAATGCGCAAATACTACTTTTAACTTTCTTCCATGGTTGTAGCTATTGCCATAAGTTGTTTATACGATGATCCTGATACTAACTTTGAGATGTTTTACCAGTTTGGATTATGATATTTTTTAATACATCTTCAACATAAAGTAAAGTAACATATTTAGTGCAATAATTTTTAAAATCTGCAAAAAAAATGAATACATCGATTTGTTAAAGAAATTACACATTGCCAACCTTTCTCCAAAAAGGGCGAAGTCGTGGTGCAGATTCCTTTGCCGCTTTCCCATCATCCTTTGGGGTTTGTGCAGTGATCTGTGATTGGACATTGGATTCAGAGGGTATAGGGTCCAGGATTAATATTGGCTCAGGGACTGCTTTCTCTGCGTTTACAGACACAGACACAACAGCTTGTTCTTCAGACACCTAAAACATATATTAGTCATCAGGGGATGTGTTAGTGGTTACATGGGAGTCAGAGTCAGCACCAAGTCTCAAACATTCAGATAGAAATATATAACTAAATCATTTCCAAAACATGCCAGAGTAGAACCACAATAAAATGATATATTAGAGGATGTTACGAGGATTAAAACAATCGAACATAAGAATGCGTATTGCAACTTATTTCATACTCACTTTCCTTCCACTGGCTGGTTCTTCCTTTTGGGACTTGGGGGGAGGTAAAAAACAAAACAATAGATTATTGAATATATTTGTTTCAGGACTTTATAATCTGTTTGTCATCTTCAACATATAGTGAAATACGCCATTTATTATAATTAAGATAGATTAAATGCTGGGATGTATTACAAAATTAGTGTGTCTGCTTAGAGAATGCGTTTTGTTAGCTTATTTTTGTTTTATATAACATGACTGTTGGCTGACCTCAACCATCAATCAAATTAGAAAGCATGGCAGCCATGATATGATTACATATAGTCTGCTAGGACGAAGGTACATAAAATTCAAGTAGTCACAATAGTTAAACAATAGCTTTGAAAACAGGATTCACAGACTAGAGGAAAAAAATAAAAATTATGCAAACACCAACCAAAAAAAGACCAGTTACATTGTTATTTACAGATATTAGAATCAAACGCATAACACGGAATGGGGGCATTTTAAGAACACATTACACAGTGGCTTTCAGTTATCTTAAAGGGGCACCACAGCTCACTGTAATGGTTAGAATGCCATCGCGTCTGCATCTCAGAGTCATATTGCGGTTGTGAATGTGGCCCCTAATTAGCATTTTTAATTGTGTGCCAATTTAGATGGCATTCATTCCAGCTGGTGCCAAAAGGTACAGTTAAAAATATTAACTATATATTTGAGTCTTTTGCACTTTGCTGAAGTGGTTTATGTGTCAGGACCAACACATGGCAAGTGCGGTTTTCGATTTGTATTTGTCACTTTTATAAATAAATGCAGAAACACCTAGAAAAATGCGGTGGTTATCTTCTAGATTCTGTTTGGTCCATGGAGCTAGCAGAATGCGCCTATCTTCTCACCAAGTAAAAAGAGGGCTCGAGTCCTGCAGGAACGCGTGGGAGCGGCGTTCCTGCATTATTTTTTCACAGCAGGAACGCCATTCCCCCACCAACAAGGGGGCAGCAAAAAATGCTGCCACCAAATGCTCCCTGTGTTCCCCCTGTCATGGGGGGACCACCTGATGGACCCCCCGGCGGCCGGCTGCCTACCTGTCAGAGGCGGCGAGGGAGCCGACGTCATATTCCAGCTCCCGGCATCAGTAGACAGCCCACGCGGCGTGAGGGAGCAGAGCTGGGAGAACACAGCTCCCTCGCCACCTCTGACAGGTAGACAGCCACCCGCCTCACTGAAGCTCCACTGGACACCAGGGATAGGTCCACGCCAGCTTTCCAGGTAGGGAGGCTGGGTGGACATTTGTAAATGTTACAAATATAAATAATTTGTGAGTGTATGTGTGTGTGGGGTTGAGTATGTGTGTGTGTGTCTCTGTGTTTGAGTGTCTAAGTATTTGTGTCAGTGAGTGTGTGTGTGTTTGAGTATGTCTGTGTGTGTCTGTGACTGTGAGTGTCTGAGTAAGTGTGTCTGTGAGTGAATGTATGAGAGTGTCTGAGTATGTGTGTCTGTGAGTGAGTGTATGTATGTGTCTGAATATGTGTGTGTGTCTGAATATGTGTGTGTGTGTGTGTGCATGCATTTATTTATGCATACAAGTGTATAATTGTTTTAATTTTTGGGGAATCTTGGGTGAGTTCTGGAAGCCTGAAGGACTTTGAGCGGCTCGTGCAGCTATAAACCTAAAGTTTCTCAATGAGAAGATCTGATTGGTCATTTCCCCAGCCTGGAGAAAAAGGACTAACAAAGGATTCAGAAAACAGATTTGCAAAGTTTGCATTTATTACTGTATTATGTCACTGCGTGTAGATCTATTAAATTGGAGTGTTCCTTTAATAAAAAGCTTCCTGAAACCATTCGATTTTTGGAAGACTTTCAGAAATGTCAGACTGTAATCACTGACAGCGATCACGTTACTCAACGCAGCCAAACATCGCTGGACATTGTTTTCAAGGCTGCTTTTTGTTCAATTTGGCTATTATTGAGGTTATTGCTGAAGGCCAACACAGCTATCCTGGCTTTTCAAACTATTTACCTTCATGAAAAGAATTGTCACGTCGCTGATATTCGGAGACTAATGTTTTATTGGAATGTTTTAACTACTTATTGATGTATTAGTAAATATTTATATAACACTTTTTAACCTTGTTAATTGTATCGGTCAGTAATATTAATTAGTCCATAAAGCAAACAGTATGTTAACACTCGTTACGTCAGGGGTGGACAATGTTGGATAATGAAAGAGCATATTTTCCTGTTAATTTAGGGTCATAGAGCACAGGTTCTGGGGGAAGCCTGCTAAGAATGTTTCCTTTTTTGTAAACTGGATTTAACGAGCATCCTTCATCCTGAAGACTGTCCGTGGGACTTGCAATGTCATAATTAGAATATCAGAAATATATCTAAATAGACTAGAATGTCTTTTTTTAGAGAATGTAAACAAAAAAAATGACATTTCCACCCACTGACATCTAAATGGGAGGAATATTAGTATCCATTAATGCGAAAGCGATGCCGTCTGCAGTATTAACATTGGTTATAAAAGCCCATCAGTAGGCACTTCGTTTTCTTAAATGAGATTACTGGAAAGGTCGAAAAACCCTAAGTCCCAGATGGTACATAGTGATTGTTTCATTAAGTGGTTCCCAATAAATGAAAAAAAACAAAAAAACACCATCGTGAATCACTCAATTCATTCCAAGTAGGTTACCATCTGTCTTAGAGCTTTTGGCCTCCATCTATGAAAATACAGACCTTCTGCCTAAAAAGTCTGCTAAGTGTTCGAGACTTTGGGCTGTCTGATTTCTTCGACCCCTTAGCTTCTGCATCTAGAATTTGCTCTGAAAAGCTCTTTGATTTCTCTTTTTTCGTTGGTGATTTTCTCAATCCTCCGTTGTCTTTTTTCTTTCGATCAAAGGATAAGACAAATATTGGTTAGACGTCACTTTGTGTCCGGTAGCTGGTCTTCCAGGACAATTCATGGTGAATTCCAGCTCATGTAGAACGATTCAATAATGTGCGAACCGGACTCTTTCATTTACATATAGAGCATAAATATTGTCCCTTTAACTGGAATGAATTAATAATATCGAATCTCTGGCACAATTTGAACATTCAGCTGGATACATTTATTTTAACTACATGGCAATCTCTGAAATATGTTCAGAAACAGAAACAATAATTTTAAGACATACGCAGGTTTCCCCAAACTTCGTCCCTCCAGATGTTGCTGAACTACAACTCCCATGATTCTCAACCTATCTATTGCATTCATAGAATCATGGGAGTTGTAGTACAGCAACATCTGGAGGGCCGGAGTTTGGGGGAGCCTGACATACAGCATTATGATGCTGGAAATATGTTGTTCACAAGTTAGTATAACAAGTCTGGAGCTATGTTTGGGAATACAAACTTCAAAAAGGCTCGTAAAGATGCCGTAAACATATAATATATCATTTACTGGTCGCCAGTATTATACAACATCTACAGCAGTGCGTTAAAAAACAAACCTACAAAACAGCAGATATAATGTTCCTGTCCCCTAAATGGCTGCTTTAATGGAAGCTGCTGCTGATTTGCGATTTACAGAGACAAACTACAAACTAGACAGAATATGATCTCTCGAATTACGTTTTATCACTTTATTATTTTAGAACTTTTTTTGTTTAATACAAAAGCCTGACTCGGTGTGCACTGGCCAGATGGCAGGGAATGAGTTAAATTCAAAGAATAGTCTGTCTTTATTCCAAATTATTAAACAATAAAATATATTAACCAAACCGTGAATTAAAACCAGCGTGCACAATGTAGGCCGAAATCCCTGTATTTCAAATATTCTGCTATAATTGGGCAATTCAGTATTGAGTTCACGATAATTCAGTCTATTTACTAAGCTGTGAATTGTGAGGAATCGAAAATTGAATTGCAAAACATTTATTCTAAAATTGCCAAGTTATTATTATCGCTTAAAGGGAAATGTTTTCACCCGTTACCTAGACTGAACCAATTTGGGTTTAAATTCACTGTTTAGTCAACAAACGATTTTATAAAATAGCCATTTAGAAGAAGCTCATAAAACCCTGATTGTTCTTGGGTGCTTCTTACAGACCAGGCTGCTGCTGGGATACAAACACTGGGCTCAGCCTGCTTCGGCTCATGGGAAAATAAACATTGGGTCCAGGATATGCAAATCAAGCTGTCACAATGTGTCACACAAAAGGTTACCTGAACACTGTCACAATGTATCTATACAGGAACGGTACAGGAGTAATGCTGCCCTGCGTAAAGGAGGATTTATTCCCTAAAGAACTGATTTGATCTCAAGTAGTATATGAATGCAACATTGTGCAGGGCACCACTTTTCCTGCCCTGCCCATTAACAGGTGAAAGTGATGTGCAGCCTAGGAAACATGTTGGATCGGATACGGGATACGGAATTTGCAAAGCATTTTATTTCCAGAATCCCTATAGAGATTATTTTAATAATATAAAGTTCTTTGGTGGGGTCCTAATGTAAGTGTGTAACTCCCCAGTAGGTAAATAGTTAATTTCAAGAATTATTTTATCTTAATCGCTATCTTCCAACTAAAGGTCTAATCGTGAGATCACAGACTTTTGGAACATTTAGAGAGTTACCTCCCTTCCCCCAAAATAGGAATAATCAGGAGATGATTCATTAAACATTGTGCTGTTAACAAGAGACACAGGCCTGGAGAATTTACTACATTTGCAGAAATAGAAATCAGTCATTTCTAGCGGTTTGTAAGATCACCAAGTAAGTCGTTATTGCCGAAAATTAGGATAACAGTCAAAACATGGAAACCTGGATCTTCAATGGACAGGTTAAGCAACATAACCACTGCATCGCTTTGCTGCTACAACGCTTAAAGAGACACTGTAGGTGTCAAAACAACATTAGCTTAATGAAACCGTTTTGGTGTATAGATAATAATTTGAAACGTCTGTAAGATCACGCCCCTGCAGTCTCATTGCTCAATGATCTGCCATTTAGGCGTTAAATCACTTTGGTTTCTGTTTATACAGCTCTAGCCACACCTCCCCTGGCTGTGACTGACACAGAATGCAAGAATAAATGGTTTAATTTTCTAATCAGATGTTAACTTGTTTTTAAAGTTTATAAATCCTACTCTGCTAATTGAACTGTAACAACACACAGGATGCTGCTGCATAGTCTGGAATACTAGTAACTGAGCAGGAGATAAGAAATTCTAAATTAAGCTGAATTTGCAATAAAGGAAGTGTAAACATTAGATGACTCTTTACAGGAAGTGTTTATGAAGGCTTTGTAGGTCACATGCAGGGAGGTGTGACTATGGTTCATAAACAAAGGGATTTAACTCCTAAATGGCAGAGGATTGAGCAGTGAGGCTGCAGGGGTATGTTCTATACACCAAAACTGCTTCATAATGCTAAAGTTGTTTTGGTCACTATAGTGACGGGAATGGTGCCTACACAGAGCTGTTCTAATATACCAAGCTTTCGTGGTTACGTAACTGTTGCACCAACATTATATCTTTTCTATCACAGTATAAAAACACAAACCATAAATGTTATTAGCAGATGGCTGCTGGCACTAGTTGACAAGCAGTGACTACAATTCCCATGATTCTTTGCCAGTCTCCGGGTCAGCAAAGTATCATTATGACAGTTGTAGTGTTAGAACAGCCGAGAGGCAATCTGTTGGATACTGTGGCACGAATTAACATAATTTAGATACAATTATTTGGTGTATTTTACTTAGTGCTATGAAAGAGGAACATTTAGCATAATACATTGATTTGTTACCAGCTATCATAAAAAATAAAAATAAAATAATAATAATAGTTTGTATTGCCAGCTTCGAATCGCAAAGTGTATTGCCAGCTTCGAATCGCTTTATTCTTATTATCTAAAAGTAATTATTGTGTTTTGAATGAAACACGTTTTAAATAATATGTATAGAGAGATGTAGGTTCTGAATCAGTTTCCTACCTTCTCTTCTGGCTCATTTACCTCTTCTTCAGATTTTGGGACAGGTTTGTTAGAAGACACCTTTAAAAACCAAAGAGGTAACGTTTAAAAAATAAAATAAATAAATGCATTTATACCACTACTGCTGAATATGAATCCTGTGTACAGATATTTAGATATCCATCAAATTCTGTCTGATTCCGGCTCCTATTAACATGCATTACATTACAAACATCTTTATCTGAAATAAACCAAGAACGTGATGGTTCATCATCGTGTGTTTGTCATCTATCGGCTAAGCTTCGAGTTTTAGAAATCTCAACATTTTGACAGCAATTAAACTAAACTTCACAGTGAGAAAACTCAACAAATGAACGTAATGGGCCTCTCTTCCTGAAAGCGCTCTCAAAATGATTATTGCCTCCCGGCCAGTGGACAAGTTATAAACGAGGGGAAGTGATCAAAGGTAGAAGGGCTTAAACGCTAGAATCAAATGATTAGTTCTGAAGGTTTGGTATGGCCTAGCTGGAGTAAAGGCTATACATTAAAACTCCCCCATAATTATAAACCACGGCCTGCAAACTCAGGATCAAAGCATCTGCAGAAGATCTACTAAACCCTAATAATGCACTCGGCAACATGTCAGACAGAGAAAGCCTGCACTCAATCTCCCACTACTCTTGGGCAGCAGAAATGGCTGAAGTTTTCATCAACCTAAATATGTGAACAACTAAAAAAAAATGACTTGTGTACTATCAAAAATCCCCATACACTTTTAAATCACAGAGGTTTTAGGATTAATGCAATGACTATATGTGTAAGCTCACCTGCCACGTCAAATCCCCACGGTGAGTCCTACACTAATATTCACCTCGCTCCCTTCAGCTGAAAGGTACAATCTCTAATGAGACAGAGAGGGGTATCTTTCTAATCCCCTACGTACTTATTAACCCTTAACAGGACATACATTGGGTAGGCAGCAGTACTGTAAAAATAAACAAACAGAAATAAGCCTTGGGCTTTAACTCCCACTACTCTGGGGCAGCAGCTATAGCTCTAGTGGAATGTGGGAAAATCAGAGGTTTATATTACAGAATTGTGGACGGTGCATAGCTAAATGGCAAAACCTAGTGAGATTTGCTCCAAACTGGTTGTTTTGGAAAAGATCTTGCATCTCACTGTTTAGTAGATAAAGCCCTGATTACACAGGGAGAGCACGTTTGATTTCAACAATTTCAACAACAGGGCATTGTTCATTGCGACACACACACACACACACATTCTTTTGTGCACACAAACGTCTAATCAACAGCGGTTTATCTATGAGAAATATGTGATCAGACTTCTACATTGTGTTAACGCTACCTTTGATAAGGGCTTGTGCATCAAGGGTCAATCAACGCTTTGCAGGGATACTACTACATCAAACAACTGCAATGTTACTAGTCAGATCACTCCCATTTTTACCCATCAAAAAGTGTGTGTAATATATTATATATATATACATACACACACACACACACACACACACACACACACACACACAGACATTTCTGCATTGCACAGTCATGTTACTATCTGTATAAAACAATGACTGATTTTATCAGATTATGAGAGAAGGCTTGTCAGAAAACTTTGAAAGTTTAGCTTGACACCTACTGAAAAAGCCAGAAAGTCTATTTAAAGGTCTATCTGTTCTAGATAAATCAAGGACATATAACTGAAAAGCATCCTAACTGTGCTCAAAACTCCGAGCAGACTATCCAGAATCGGATAAAATATTTGTATACAGAGTCAGAGATCACAAGAATAAATGGTGTCCAAATTCTCTAACTCCAACTATGTTTTGTAGAGGTCATTAAAATCTGTACGTTTGAGAGAATATTAAACTGTGGAACCTACCAGGGTTTTAAAGAAACTCATGATTGGATGGACCTCTTCTTGAGGGGTCGATGGAGGAGACTGTGAAGCTGTCTGTGTATCGGTAATGTCTTCTCCTGTTGACAATCCTGGGCTATCTGAGCTTAGAACCAGCACAGAGTCTTGTTTGGAATCATCTGTGATCTGTAAGGGAAGAGACACACACTAACTCCAAGATCCTGTTTATTTAGTGTGTTACAGTCCAAGCGTACTATTCCTTATTTGAATTATTGCTGTCTCTCAACCTTAATTCCAGTCATTCTTCGTCCTACACCCCAAGCACAATTGGTCATTCATGCTAGATTGTTACTGCCCTTTTTCTTTCTATTCTGTAATATATTCAGAGTTTGAAACTGGTTAGAGTAACATTTTGTCCTCTGCAACAGAGCACTGTATAGATATTAACATGCGTGCTGCCTCCAAAACAAACCCCCTTTCATATTAGCCCTGTTCGACAGTTGTGAGCTTAGCCACGTGTCTGTGTTATTGGGTCAATGCTATCAATGGATGATTATCCAGATACAATGCAAGCCTCTTCTATTCAATGTTACAGACTCTTCAGTAGCAAGTGCTTCACTGAAATATTCCGATGCGCAAGACATACACATATTTTAAAGACTGGGCCTGTATAGAACGATACGTTCAATGATCAAAGCCAAGAGGGAATCGGAAAACTTACCTTGGAGAACGTGGGATATTACTTTGTAAAGAGACTTAGTAAAGTATTTTTATAATGCTTCTTAAAAAAACGCTCCATCACTTTCATTTTGGTTTATATTGGCCTAACGGTGTAAAATATAAGTTTAATATCATGATTTTAATCAGGTGTGAACACTTCTCATTGTAATTCTGATACAAAGCTGTAAGTCAGCCATTGGACCAGGCAAATCGGAAACATAACTGGACAAACAAATAAATGAGGAGAAACAAGTCAATGTACAGTATACAGCTTATTGTAGTTGTTCTGGTGTCTCCATCCTGTCTCTGTGTTAGCACTGTAAACACTGTTTGTTTCAGAGAAAATGCAGTGTTTACATTACAGCCTAGGGACACCTCCACTGGCCACTCCTCAGATGGCTGCTAGATGTACTTCCTGGGGCAGTGCTGCACAATGTGACTGACATTCAGTGTCTCCAACCTCTGCATGGAGACACTGAACTTTCCTCATAGAGATGCATTGATTATATGTATCTCTATGAGAAGATGCTGATTGGCGCATGGCTGTTTTGCTGCGCATGCACAATAGCCTCCCAATGCTTTCCTATGGGGAAGTGTTGGATTGGCTGAGATCCCTTAAGATTTAAGATCTCAGCTATGGAGGTGGAGCCAGACAGGACCAGCCACAGCGAGACCAGCAAACGACAAAAGGCGAGTAAAATCATCATCTTTTTACATCACAGAGAGGGGGCCGGTCACCAAAACAGCCACTTTTTCAGTAGAAAGTCCAAAATACATATATGTATAAAGCAATGGCTGGAGCAGAGTTGGACATGTTTTAGCAAATCTATACTGTTTGCATATATTTTGCAGTTCAATTTTAAAGTCACTAGATTTGTACATTTCATGAATAAATTCCTTTAGCGAATAATTGCACTCTTGTATGAGGGTCTTGCGAGGCAAAATATGGGGTTATTTAGTAAAGTGAGAATTGCAAGTGAATTTGAAATTTGAGGCCAGAGCAGACGATCTGTAAGCACAGCTGATGTGGAGAATTTTTCCAGTTTGGCTACTCTGACCTGACATCTGATATTGAATTATCTATGTGCATTCAGAAGTCCGTGTTTAGGAAAATTCTGATGGACCTTGCGGTGATCAGAAAACATGCTTAATGTTTATAGAGCTTCGTCTTTTAACTTTTGTTCATGAAACAATTGCTCGACATGTTTTGAAAACACAGTAACATTATGTTCAGCTGTGGAAAAGAGGATTAAAAAATATCCATTAGGGTTTGTTTTTATAATTTTTATTGCACATAAGGAGAACCTACCACCTGCTCCGTTTATAACTAGAGGCCATAAAAGTAATCGCCATAAATTCTGTAAACAATTCTAACTTCCTTCCTGTGAAAGACTTATTCTAAAACACCGTCTTCATCACCTTTTCTGGTAAACAAGGTCTCCAGTTTCAATCATCTGATATAAATAAAATCCCAAAGATGGAAGGCGGCCGTCGTTCTGCTTTTCTAGATGATAAACCATGTCCAGTAATTATATCAATGACTGTACCTCCAGGTTTATCCATCATTTAGCCAGTTACATTGTTATAACAGATAAGAACACACAGGATTAGATAGGATTTTAAAGCCCTACTCTATAATCACTTTCCCCATATGAACACAAGAAAATGGTCTACGTAATCCACCATTAGACATAAAAACAGAAACAAACATTGTACACATCCCGAGCATTCTTCAATTCCATTACTGCGCTAGCCTTATACACATCCTGAGCATTCTTCAATTCCTTTACTGTGTTAGCCTTATACACATCCCGAGCATTCTTCAATTCCTTTACTTTGTTAGCCTTATACACATCCTGAGCATTCTTCAATTCCTTTACTGCGTTAGCCTTATACGCATCCTGAGCATTCTTCAATTCCTTTATTGTGTTAGCCTTATACACATCCTGAGCATTCTTCAATTCCTTTACTGTGTTAGCGTTATACACATCCCGAGCATTCTTCAATTCCATTACTGTGTTAGCCTTATACACATCCTGAGCATTCATCAATTCATTTACTGTGTTATCCTTATACACATCCTGAGCATTCTTCAATTCCATTACTGTGTTAGCCTTATACACATCCTGAGCATTCTTCAATTCCTTTACTGTGTTAGCCTTATACGCATCCTGAGCATTCTTCAATTCCTTTACTGTGTTATCCTTATAAACATCCTGAGCATTCTTCAATTCCTTTACTGTGTTAGCGTTATACACATCCCGAGCATTCTTCAATTCCATTACTGTGTTAGCCTTATACACATCCCGAGCATTCATCAATTCATTTACTGTGTTATCCTGATACACATCCTGAGCATTCTTCAATTCCATTACTGTGTTAGCCTTATACACATCCTGAGCATTCTTCAATTCCTTTACTGTGTTATCCTTATACACATCCTGAGCATTCTTCAATGCCTTTACTGTGTTATCCTTATACACATCCCGAGCATTCTTCAATTCCTTTACTGTGTTAGCCTTTTACACATCCTGAGCATTCTTCAATTCCTTTACTGCGTTAGCCTTATACACATCCTGAGCATTCTTCAATTCCTTTACTGTGTTAGCCTTATATACATCCTTAGCATTCTTCAATTCCTTTACTGTGTTACCTTATACACATCCTGAGCATTCTTCAATTCCTTTACTGTGTTACCTTATACACATCCGGAGCATTCTTCAATTCCTTTACTGTGTTAGCCTCATACACATCCGGAGCATTCTTCAATTCCTTTACTGTGTTACCTTATACACATCCGGAGCATTCTTCAATTCCTTTACTGTGTTAGCCTTATACACATCCTGAGCATTCTTCAATTCCTTTACTGTGTTAGCCTCATACACATCCCGAGCATTCTTCAATTCCTTTACTGTGTTACCTTATACACATTCCGAGCATTCTTCAATTCCTTTACTGTGTTAGCCTCATACACATCCCGAGCATTCTTCAATTCCTTTACTGTGTTAGCCTTATACACATCCTGAGCATTCTTCAATTCCTTTACTGTGTTAGCCTTATACACATCCTGAGCATTCTTCAATTCCTTTACTGTGTTAGCCTTATACACATCCCGAGCATTCTTCAATTCCTTTACTGTGTTAGCCTTATACACATCCCGAGCATTCTTCAATTCCTTTACTGTGTTAGCCTTATACACATCCCGAGCATTCTTCAATTCCTTTACTGTGTTAGCCTTATACACATCCTGAGCATTCTTCAATTCCTTTACTGTGCTAGCCTTATACACATCCCGAGCATTCTTCAATTCCTTTACTGTGTTAGCCTTATACACATCCCGAGCATTCTTCAATTCCTTTACTGTGCTAGCCTTATACACATCCTGAGCATTCTTCAATTCCTTTACTGTGTTAGCTTTATACACATCCTGAACATTCTTCAATTTCTTTACTGTGTTAGCTTTATACACATCCTGAGCATTCTTCAATTCCTTTACTGTGTTAGCCTTATACACATCCTGAGCATTCTTCAATTCCTTTACTGTGTTAGCCTTATACACATCCTGAGCATTCTTCAATTCCTTTACTGTGTTAGCCTCATAGACATCCGGAGCATTCTTCAATTCCTTTACTGTGTTAGCCTTATACACATCCTGAACATTCTTCAATTCCATTACTGTGTTAGCCTTATACACATTCCGAGCATTCTTCAATTCCTTACTGCGTTACCCTTATACACATCCTGAGCATTCTTTAATTCCTTTACTGTGTTAGCCTTATACACATCCCGAGCATTCTTCAATTCCTTTACTGTGTTAGCCTTATACACATCCTGAGCATTCTTCAATTCCTTTACTGTGTTAGCCTTATACACATTCCGAGCATTCTTCAATTCCTTTACTGTGTTAGCCTTATACACATCCTGAGCATTCTTCAATTCCTTTACTGTGTTAGCCTTATACACATCCTGAGCATTCTTTAATTCCTTTACTGTGTTAGCCTTATACACATCCCGAGCATTCTTCAATTCCTTTACTGTGTTAGCCTTATACACATCCTGAGCATTCTTCAATTCCTTTACTGTGTTAGCCTTATACACATTCCGGGCATTCTTCAATTCCTTTACTGTGTTAGCCTTATACACATCCCGAGCATTCTTCAATTCCTTTACTGTGTTAGCCTTATACACATTCCAAGCATTCTTCAATTCCTTTACTGTGTTAGCCTTATGGGTCCTGAGCTAAAGTACAGGGGATGCCATATGGGTGATAGGATAAGAGCAAGGGATGCTAGGCATCCACGTGCAGAGTAAGTGCAGGGGATGCAATCAGGGTGCCTGAGCAAGTTGCTGGTGTCAGAGCGACTGAGGGCAGAGAGATCGTACAGAGGCCAGATAAATACACATTGTGGCAGATTTTTTTTAAAAGCCCAACCAAAATAAAGATTTCTCTTTCCAATAATCCCTTCACACCAGCACTTATGTATACACAACTGCCAGGTTATGCAACCATACCGCACAATAGTGTATAAACAATTAGTATAATTGCAAATTTAAATTTGTTTATTGCAATTTATGCCATAATTACAGTCAGAGAGCTCACAATGCAGCGGCACAGTGAGCCGCGACAATGCAAGCCTCTGAACGACGAATACAGAGACTAGCTCTCTATATCCAATGCTGCAAGCCCCCCCCTTTAACATATGTACAGCTTATAATACACACACAGCAAGCGTTTTTTTCCTCACTAATGGTGTTAGTATGGACCTCATGTTTGAGTTTCACCTAAGGCCTCGCCAAGTCTAGAGTCGTCCCTGCTCACAACATTTAGATTGCTGTGACAACAAAATTAAAATACAAATATAAAGAACATATAGCAATTAAGCAAGTTAATCCATGAACTGCAGAATACAAATAACATTTTCAAACAAAATACAAAGCAACAATATGCATTTTACCACGTATTTGCTGCTGTCACACACCTCTTCCAGGGACTCCTGGGACAAGGTCCACAGTGTGTGGGTAAGAGGCTGGCTTTTAAGTCTCTCCAAAAGAACATGGCATTGGAGTTTCTGCTACACGTGACTGGTTGGTGAGATCTCCCCTATTGATTAGTGATGTCCAAGTGGGAAACTGCTACCCGTCTGCTCTCTAACCACTTTTCACAGCTAAATGCCCATGTGCATATCACTTGTTTCCAACCCAAGTTGCCAGCCTTTCTCTGACTGCAGTATAGATTTGTGTACAGTAACATAGCCCCCAAAAAGCAGGTTCAATAACTTTTATATGTATTGATGTATTTTATAATTAACTTAAATATATGAATTACTGAGATTTTAAAGTTGCCTACTTACTTTCTTTTAATTAAAGGGTTACTCCAACCTTTATGACTACATCTGCTTTAAGAAGTGGCCATGGTGTCTATCTGTGCATTGTCTCAGCTTAAAATGCTGCTTTTACTGAATTATCAGCACATGATTTAAGTTAGGGTAAGTTGCAACCCCCCCGCACAGGTGACCTTTATTCAGATCAGAGGCCTGTTCTGGTCCACCTAATGTTCTAATTGTCCACTGGTAATAGATGTGATCAACTTGTTGATGTAGAACATTTTAGGACTGAGCTGGCCCACGCACACAGCCATTCTATGTGCCTCAATTAAAAGGTTAAATTCCCCACCTAATGCAATCCATGAAAGCCTTCTCTGCCCCCCAACCAATTATTCAATAGGTCCAGGCATCACTACACGTACTCCCTAGCTCATTACACCATATGGCTAGAACACACTAACTCCCTCCTTCCCCTTCCACTGATTGACCCGTATGTAACAGTCGCCTCTATGGTCCATCATCTCCATGAGAAGCATTTAGTTGGACCGTGACCCGGGAGACCATGATGTGGTGATGATGGAGGAGGTGTAGAACGGTCAGTAAATGGATACGTATTATGGTGGTTTTTTTACATCTTATTTGGGCACAAACGGGGAGAGAGGGGGATAGCAAAATATACAGACTATTCCAAGTAATCTTATTAAAAATGGAGAATAAAGTTGGAGGAGTTCTTCACCCATTGTGTGTTGATGCAGAAAGGGTTTTTTGGGGTGGAGTGAAATGGGTAGCAGGCATACTCTGCTTTGCTTTCAAGCACATTCTATTTCCTTTCAGCATGTATTACGAGGAATACAATGAACAACATAACAAGATGTACATAGATGACATTTTTTGTATGTTAATGTCCTATAAAGATTTAACAAGGCCATGGAGCCCATCACTGGCTTTTTGTTAACATGTAAATAAAGTCCTAAGACCTCAATGGCTGCTTTTAGTGAGAGGTGGATTTGCTTAGCAAGCCCACAGAGAACATTCTAGATGAATTTGTGGTTACATTGTCACATAAAGCCATAGGAATTCCAATAACCGACCCATGAAGTGTACTTAAAGGGACAGTGAAGCCGTATACATTGCATGGAAATAACGGCAGATCTCAAAGGAATCATCTACAAAAAGCAGAACGTTTGAAACAATTACGAATGTTTTTCTGTGAGATGGAAGTAGTTAGTTGATTTAACAAATGGAGGCAGACTGCCACAGATTGTATTGAAGATGGTTGGACATTAAAGTTTGATCTTTACATCGAAATTCACATCATGTTTTCGGCAAAGGCACAGCAGGGCATTTCATTCAAATGTCTTCATATGATTTGTATTACTCTGTTTGTTACATGCAAGAGATCAGAGGGGTCTCTGATTGAGCTAACCAATGAAGTAGTGGGGGTCGGGTCGAGAATGACATTACCCAGGTAATTATTCAAATCATTATAAAAATGGATTGACTACTTACAATAGAGGGGAGGCGGGCGGGGGAGGTGAAGACAGTGCTGGCACCATAACCACTACAGCCAGTTCAGGCACAGCCATGGCAAACAATACATTGGATGAAAAGAAATGGAAACATTGTACCATTTCTCCTCTTCCCTGTATGCTCTCTCTGCGCTGACTGGCATGTGCAAAGGGTGGAGCTTAGAATAACGATTTACAAAAACCCAGATGGAGGCACCCAGTTACAGGATAAAGAGCTGTGAATTTCTTCATTTAATATTCATTTTGTTTTAAGTTATCTTTACATTTATTAGATATATTTTACAGAATCAATATTATTTTACAGTCACTAATAGTGCGACAAGGTATTTATGGGCCCAGATTTATCTTGGCTGTTATTACAAATTTGGTCAGAAAAAAACAAGATGTGGGGTCCTCTGGACGCACGAAGAGTCATCCTTCAGCACTCAGGAGGAAACCTCTGGGGACCCATGGCTTGAAGGACTGCCCTTCCCTCTGGACATTAAGAGGTAAATATAGAGAATGTATTAGATATAGGGCTTGCTCTTTTCATGAGCTATTTCAATTGATAAACAAACATAGAGACAGCTAGATGACATTGAGGAAAAAAAAAGACAGAAAGGAAAACAGACAGGAAGACAAACAGGAAGGGAAGAAAAGAGATACGGAGGCAGGAAGAGAGCACAACAGGAAGGAAAACGGACAAACGGGAAAACAGACAGACAGAGAGGTAGGAAGACAAACAGAAAGAGAGAAAAACAGACAGACAAACAGATATACAAACCTTAGGCGTATTTCCTCACCCTTTTCAATTCTCTCATTTCAATCTTCCTGAAGCCTCACGCTTAAAGCTTAAAATATTGTTACTCCTCTTTGAAGAAACTCTAATATTGGTTAACTGGTGAAGCTTTGTCAGAGCCTTTGATATATTCATTTTTACACGTCAATATAGGAATAAGCAAACCCAATATTAAAATACTAGTTAGCAGCAATCCCCCGTTTAAATGTGATCCATGTTTTTATTTTATTTTTAGGCGGGGTGTCTGGTCTAGGTTCTCACTACTATTTAAGAAATATCATTTAGTGTTTGCTAATCCAGCAAATGTCAGTACTTTTAGGATGTTGTTATTTGATAAACTTGTACTTTCTAAACATTCTTGCAGTGCTCTCTGTACTCCTGGCTGCGTTCCATGTTTGCTAAGAGATTGGCAGTCATTGTTTGGACGGTACGATCTCTCCCAACTCGCAATACAGGTAAAGCCAGATGGAAATCTCTAAAATACATGTCATATAATATGTTTATTAAAGCACATTGTCAATCACCCACAACATGTTAAAACCATTTGCATGTGAGCTTTTTTATTTTCATATTTTTAATCTAAAATGTAATTGAAAGATTTAGCAAATAACATCCCGTGTACAACCAGGACATACATTGCTAACTTTGTCTAAACTTTTGGAGAATGTTTGGTGCAATTTTTTAAATCTGTTTTCCCCCTCATGTATCGCTTCTTTTTGTGATGATTGTTATTATTTATCAGTCTCCTCTTTCTGCTCCGGGGGTCCATTTGTCGGGTGCAACGAAGGCTTTACCCCACAGCTCCCGCAGGATACTCAGACGCAATGCTCCAGAGATAGCGCTGTTAATATATGGACTGACCATAGAACTTTTTTTTATTAAATAAAGGACCATAGACTCCTGTGATGCCTTCATTGACAGAAAACTGTATATTTAAGGATTGATCGAAAGGAGGATCACATTTTTTTAGAATTCTAAAAATAAAACGAAGTCTACACATTAGCAAACAAAAACTTATAGCTGAAATCATCTCATTATCTTTAAAAAGTAACAAAATGGTGTGTAATTTGTGAGGTAAGTGTATGTATGGGATGGTATAACTCAATGCTGATACATAGTGGGATTCCTGAATATACACCTCAAACCAATCTCTCTCCTTCTCTCCATATGTTAGGCGGTTCAGCTAAAATCGCAAATATTTAGGATTTCAGTTTACCTTTAATTTAGCAGCGATGAGCTAGACGTGGAATGATGCTTGTAAAACAAAGCTACATTTAAAGGTTTTCCCCCAAGGTAATGATGTGTACAGTAGGTAAACATGTACTGGTAATACGTTTATTTAATACAAGGCCACTGTGTGCTGGGAAAACATGAAGCTACAATGTACAGATCAAAGCACATTTAATGTCGTTATAATATGATGTCATCGTTGGCGTGATTAGAAATGCAAGGTGTAATTGGAAGATTTACTGACTAATTGCAGCCAATTCAGATAAAAGTTCTGCTACCGGTGCTGATACACGTCAATAACGGCAGTGTAACGTTGGGATGACATAATATTGTAAACGTGAGAATATCCAGAACACTAGCCCTAAACAAACACTACACAACAATATACTAACCCAAAGCCTTATTTATTTCTATATAATTACATCCTTAAAGGGACACTATAGCCACCAGAACAACTACAGCTTAATGCATTTGTTCTGGTGAGTTGAATCATTCCCTTCAGCCTTCAGACACTGAACTTTTCTCATAGAGATGCATTGATTCAATTCATCTCTATGAGGAGATGCTGATTGGCCAAGGCTGTGTTTGAATCATGCTGGCTCTGACCCTGATCTGCCTCCTTGTCAGTCTCAGCCAATCCTATGGGGAAGCATTGTGATTGGCTCAGTACACCACTTCTGATGAGGTCAGCTAGGCAGGCAGATCAGGAGCAGAGCCAGCAGGAGCTGCAGACTTCAATACAAGTAAGATTTTGGGAGGGAATATGGGGCCAGGGGGGGCTAGATGGTGGTTTTAATACTATAGGGTCAGGAATACATGTTTGTGTTCCTGACCCTATAGTGATCCTTTAAGGACAATTGATCTATACATTACGCTTACCACACTAGTCAATGAATAGATTATCCTCTTATTATTATTTTGTATATTGACATCACAATTACAATCTGTTTGATTATTATCTACATGTTTTGAGAATTATCCACAACTTTCGGCAATAATCCACTAACGAGGTCTATGAGAAAACAAATCATCTTTTTCATGATTTCCCAACAACAGTTTTAGCATTTTTGATTTGGCAAAAAAATGCGTCATTTTAGAAGCTTCCAGGTTTACGTGAAGACAGATTTATCGACACGCTATTGGAGCCTTTTCATATTCAAAAGAACTTGATAAATTATTGGCAACAAATTAACAAAATGGCCCAAAATGTATTTAAACTTTTAAACTTTCAGCTCAGAGAAAATCTTTCCAAGGTCACATTTAAAGTGAAGATGCATTTCAATATTGATTATCAGACTGACTGTCGATAGACTTCAATCCGTGATCTAAATTGCAAACTCACAATTCTTTTGCCATCAGCCTCACAATCTCAGCGTATTTCTCTCTAAATTGTGTGGCTGACAGCAATCAAAAAAAGCAAAGTCTGGTTATTGATGACAATTATTGACATTATTGGCTGCATTGCCTGTAAAGCATAACGCATTTATAGAAAACCAACAAGCAATACGACCCAAGTTCAGAAACCGTTATTAAATGGAAACAAGCACTAATGCGATCAGGGCCCAATGTTTGTTACTGTGGGGAAAAGGTCTACATTGTATCAGAATATTTAGAAAAGCAAAAATGGGGCAGCTTTGGGCAAAACAGTTTGAAAAGTCACATGTGTGGCCAGAGTTTTCAGTAAATTAAAATGTTTTACTTGTTCTGCACCGATTGTATTCAATATACAATGAATGGTGACTTCTTGACTCCGTTATATAGAAAAGAAAAGCTGGTCTGCAAAACATGTCCCACATTTGGTAAATCATTTTAAAAGTAGTGAAGGAAAGGGTTAAAAATTTATTAAGCCTGTACTGAATTCCTGATTGCTGATAAATACCAACTGTAAGATGATCTGTTACAATTTGGGCTCTGTTCAAATTATCACAAGAATTCTGCTTTAGCAAAATGAACCAAGTCTTTTGTTAGCTATTGTGCACTCCTACAAAAGCTCAGTGTTTACTCCAATTGTTTTCAGAGTGAAATTACATTGTTTGATTATAAAATACAAAGCGTGAATTCATGGTGTGATAAAGTATTATTGCCAAACAACAGACAAGATACATTTCTTTTTATTCCTAAACATTTTCATTGAAACATTTCCTATTAGCAAAATATCCTGCATAAAAATTACTTAACCGCTTAAAATCAAAAGTACAGAACCTGCCAATACGCAAAATACAGAATGTTTTCCTTGTTTCAGTTTAGACAATCAATAAACCTAGTTTAAAATGTTGTGCTAACATTCTTTTTAAATTGTACTGTTTACTGTAACAACTCAAGGGTTTATTTATTTATTTAGAGATTTTATCTTACCCTTAATGGCATTCATGGCATGAAATGTATGTGATGTGTGTGCGCGTATGTGTATGAATTATGGAAATGTGTGCCATGTTTGAATGAATATGTATAAGATTGTGAATGTATGTTTGTAAATATTTATAAGTGTTTAAATAAAAAGATGGTAATTTTTGGGATGGACAATATCTTAAATTCTTGTTTGTTGATACACACACACACACACACACACACACACACACACACACGCTTTGCTAATATAAGCTATAGTGGTTTATATTATATTATAGTCACTTTGTAAAGGAAACCCCTAGCAGGTTGCTGAAGAGTTTATCCTCTTTTTCTTCCCCCGGCCATTTTACAAAATGTGCAGATTTCAATCGAAATTTCCACCTTTATAAATGAACCTTGTTACACCCCCCTGGCTGTCAATCAGACACCTGGTCCTGTTACTTCCTGGTTTGTTTCACTCAGTGGAGATAAACTCAAGAGTCAGCAATTGCCCAGAGCACCTGCCTTGTAAAGACTTCTCATTAAACTGGATTGGGAAGTCTCTGATTGGACAGCCACAGAAAGTCTGGGCGGGGTTAGAAGGAGAGGGCTTGCAGTAGCTGCATTACGAAGTCTGTGATTGGACAGCCACAAAAAGTCTGGACGGGGAAGAATGAGCTTACAAAAGCTGCTGACAAGTGATCTGCAGCTTCTACAACCAGTTTAAGATACACCCAAATTGAAAAAAGCTAAATTAAATGCATGTTTTCAAAGGGGGTATATCAAGTAAATATTTTTTGTTTGTATTTGGGCTCTGGAGTGTCCCTTTTAACTCCAGAACATGCTGGTGTCTTGGCATTTTGTCTTTTCCATTGTAAATTGTGATATTATTAATATTATTGGTATTTATATAGCTGTGATAGACAATAAAACAGTCTTTGAATTTGCTGGACACCACTGAGGAGCACAGAGACATGCCGGATTCATCGAGGATGGCAAGACGTTTATTTTGATCCGGTTTGAGGAGTAGATGTGTTTCTGCACATTTATAGATGTAAAACATATGCAGTTATTGTTCAAGCAGATTAAATATAAAACACATGTCCTTGAAGGGAACCTATCGTCCCAAAAATATTTTGTTTATTTTCTGGACTAATGTTCCCGGCCTGTCCACCCCCTTGCATTTCAAAATAATATATGACATTCTTCTTGTGTGCAGCACCAAGGCAGCTTCCTTTTTCATGAGCAACCACCAACGGACATCTTCCATTTTCTCATCCAATTCAATGTTTCTCAGAGAATCATTGTGGATGAGAACCGCACTCGCAGCAAGCATCGCGCTCCATCAAATGTTATAAACACTGACTGATGAGCACCAGAGGTGTGTCTAGCCCTGAAATGTAAACACAGCCGTATCTATGAAATGGCAATGTATTGCAGGACTAAATCTACATGGCCACGCACTCAGACCACGTCATTGAGATTGAGTGATCTGGGTGACTATAGTGTCCTTTAAACACTTTGCAGAATTATTAACTACACAATCCAACCCCGATAACCTTAGGCAGCTGTGTATCTATTAGTTAAGCAAATATTTTATGTTTCCTGCTTTTTTTTCACCTGGTGTCTGGATGGAAGCCTGGATTTGTAATGGTTAACAACCGATTAGGTAATTTGTACAGAACAATCTGCAATATGGGGAAATAGCTCGTTTGGAGAATGTTGGCTAAAAAAATTGAAGTTCTACAGACAGTTCCGGACAAAGCACGGTTTAGTAAATTACCCTGATATTCACACTGTATTTACTAAACCATGAATTGTTAGGAATTTAATATGGAAATGTTGAAAGAAAAAACTATTGTAATTCTTGCTCTCTATGCAACACTTGGATTTAGCAGCAATACATCATGCAATCACTATGCTCAGTGATAATATAATATTCAGCACTGTCACCTACCTGAATAGGTTGGTCATAGTTCGGGGGTGCACTTTGTAATCCCATGTTGTTATTCACTGTAATACCCGCTTCCTCATTCTGGACAGGGACCTCAATCTGTACCTTCTTTTCCGGTTTAAATAATCTTTCGAATATACTGATATCTTTGGGTTTGGGCTCAGATATTGACACGGTAGCTCCTCCTGTAGAAGAAGGTGCCTGGTTTTGGATACCAATGGAGTTGGTTTGCACAACAACCGGGTTAACATTTGAAGCTTGTATTATGAGCGGGTCTCCCAATGTCACTTGGGGTTTCTCTACCCCAACACCTGGCCCATTGGGCTGGAATGTGGTGCGTCCCATGGAAGGCCGTGAAATGGTCATGCTTAACTTCGATTGAGCAGGTGGTTGGCTGGAAGTGATTCCATTAGAAATAGGGCTGAAAACAATGGTCTTCTGGGAAGAAGTAATAATGTTATCCTGTTGCACAGGTTGTTTCAGATCAACTGTAATAAATAAATACAACATTAATAAGATCAGCCTACCCCAGTAGGTGAATGATAAAGAGCTGCTTTTATAGTAAAGGGAGTATTGCATGTAACATGAATCATTTCGTTACCAATGTCACCACATGTATTTCACAATATAATGGAGTTTGCCTAAATTCTAGATGAATGGGTTTAACAATTACACATTATTTTCTACAATAACTAGATGGGAATGTAGGCAAGTGTTCTGGTCTATAGCAGTGCGAGAAACACTGTCCAATTACGATTTCAGGGTTATTTACCAACGTTAGAATTGCCTGGAGCTCAAGGATAATCTTCAAACTTAGAGCCAAAATAATCAAACTGCAGCATGTGTGACTTGGAGAATTTCTCGAATTCAGCTATTTTTACAAACATTTTGAAAATCACTTTGAGTTCAATTTGAATTAGCGACAAATCTCACTTCAATATTTTATATATATATACACACACACACACACACACACACACACACACACACACACACACACACACACACACACACACACTAGCAGAGAGAACTCACAGTTATCGAATACGCACCTTATAATAAAATTTAGAATGAGCATTACATACACGTATATACATATTTATATACACACACACACAAATTGTATACAAAAACATAGACACAGACAAACACAGACTTGTATACAGACTCATAAACACAGATACATTCCTACACACCTGCAACCACACGCTGATACTTGTAATGAGGAGAAACTATTTCATTTTGATAAAAACTAAAAGATAATGTAATGTGAATTGTTGGAATAAAGTTTGACAATCCATGGCTGCAAGTTCTTTACTCCAAATAGTGGACAAACACTGCTTTACATGATATCGAGACTTAGTTTTGCATCCTGTTTAATGATATAGGACTATGGGATTTATTGAATTTTGTTAATTTTGTGAGTCTTGTATTTAGTTAGCTAGGTGGTGCCTCGTATTCCTATAAATATAGAATCTAATCAATCAAATTCAAAACCACAAGGCAGAATTTCAGCAGGCATTGGCTGGGAGTCAGAAACACACCCGTTTACCTTTTCCTCTACAAAGGAATAAATCAATAGAGTGACCACACATTCATTGACATGTATTGAACACAACGAGGAATTCAATCCAATCCGAGCAGGGTTTCATAGTATGAGAGCGGACACAATAGACAGATACATTACACTAGTATTCAGTACAGGTAAGTACCCACACGTATGTGCACAGTCATTACAGGTAATTTGTGACATGTACAGATTGCATGGGCATTATAAAGAATGCCTTAAACTCACCATGAAAACAACATTCTATAAAATGTCCAGAAAAGGTGCGAGAAAAAGTGTAAAATAGATTTATGGTCATTTAAATACCCTTTAATGTTTCATCATCTCGCAAGACACCAACCACCTCGATAGATTGATTATATATATATATATCTATATATCTCACACCCTCACCCTAAGGAGTGCAGCAAATTGACTTATCGAATAGGATCTTATAATATACAGCCTCTGACAGGCGTTTATATTGGATCTGTTTAATTTAGTGGAACACAGGATGAAATTGCTCACTTTTCTACAAAATGCTGTTGATGAGAGCCAATTATAATTAATATACTTTTCATGATGGTGTATAAATTATCTTACTTATATCACAAGAATTAACATTTGAGTAAGGAGACTTCACTTTCTGCAATGAAAGACATTGTTCCCAGTAAGAGCAGTTAAGATAAAGGATTCACACCTAGTGCTATTTTGTGAGTAGATACGCTGTAAATAATATGGAAGATCTAAACAAGGCTACGAAAGTTAAATACCATATACATGATGTAACAAAACATTTTGCCAAGTATTTTTAATAATAATAATTAATGATCTGACATTGCAAATGACATCTATCATGGACCAATTTATTGTGGCAAGTGCTTTGTTTAGGGGTATAAATGTGTGAATGAATTAGGTGGTCTGATATAAAATCTATTGAGCTCAGCACAGAACCAGGGTTAGGCATGTTCATTATTTCTGAGATAACTCCTTCACAACCGACAACAGGAGCAGGACTCGACACATTGCATGAAATCACAATCATGATACTTAGTAAATCCAGCTGTATACTTTGCGAGTGTGTGATTGGCGGTTTTCCAGACTGTAACCATTTGCGATGCTAACTGTTTATCTGGATTACCTTAGTTACACATTGTAGATAATAAAAGGTGGCAACCTCAGACACAACTCCCAGTTAACAAATATCAATAGGTATGTCATATGTACCAAGAAAAGAATGTAATGAGATTAAACAGAGATTTGGAATGAAGGATATGGAGGTGCGATAAGGATGTTGATTCTTAAAATGAATATATTCTTCACCCAGATTTAAGGAAGGATGCTCAATGTGGCTGGGATGGGAAATTTGATATCTCAAATGAAAAGAATCAGAGACTGGATGAACATTTCTCCCTCAATAAGGAGTTACTATCCTACCTTATATTTAAAGTGGAGAAAAGGGACCAACATATTCCAAGACAATGTCTGGGGACAGGATGGAACTAAATTGCCCACCTATGTAGAACGCGGTTTATATCGGTCGCTATGACGGTAGTGGTTGCTTCAAACAACTAGATAAATATGAGTTTTGCATTTATTTTTTAGAAAGCATGATTTGGGTTTCTTAAGTTAAATTTTATAAAAATGAATAAAAAAATGTTATATATAGATCACACTTTGTTGGTGCACCACTCCATCCACTTAAAGGTTGTTATCTCATGATTCTCTTGATGTGACTTGTACTTTAAAGAGACACTCAACTGCCAGAATAACAAATAAATTACTGATTAGTAGATATACCCCCAGTGCTTTTTTTTATTGGATTAATAACTAAAAACCGCTTGTAAAACCTGCAGATGTCATGTCTGCAGCCTTTGGAAGCCCTCCCCTTCTAACCCCGCCCAGACTTTCTATGTCTGTCCAATCACAGCCTTCCCAATGCAGCTCAATGAGAAGTCTTTGCAAGGCAGGTGCCCAGGGCAATTGCTGTCTCTTGTGTTTATCTTCACTGAGCTAAACAAACCAGGAATTAACAGGACAGGTTTGTATGACGGACAGATGAGAAAGTTTATTTATAAAATTGCCAATTTTTCCTGAAATTTGCACTTTTTGTTAAATAAATAAAACGAAGAGGACAGACTTTTTGCACCAAAAGTTTTGGTGTTCGGAGAGTCCCTTTAAGTTAGCTTGGGGGTCTGGGGGCGGTGGAAGATCTTGGATTGATAGGGGATCTATTCTCCACCAATAAAAATAATAATAATTTATTGTAAATAAAAGAGTTTGTCCCCTACATTTATTGTGGGGGAGATTAGAGTAGCTTCTTATTTTTCATCCTACATCCAGTATATTTCTAAATAATGTTTAATTGTACAAATTAAAAAACAAACATATTTCTTTGACGTATAGATTATCATTACTAGATTTTGTCCAGTTAAATGTAGGACGGACTTATTTATAATCAGTCACATACAAGAATAATTACTGAATCACATGATGGGACCCCCAGATATGAGACTGTGTTGTTCAGTTTGTTAATTATGTATTATTTTAATACGTTTTAGTTTTACATGGACACTGTAAATCTGGATGTTTTAATGCATTGAGGGGAAAAAAAAATAATCATCTATACATTTATTATTAAAGTGAATAACTTGCAGCAGAATATCAGGAAGAGATTCCTTCATTGTGATCCGATGCAGGGCTGGTTTAGTAGCGTTGCTCAGTATGAAAGTAGGCCAATAACATACATAGAGGTAGAAAGGCCTGGATGGTTTGAACGATATATCTCATATGTAAACAGGTTGTGGATCCGAGGAGAAATCTGATTGACATTTCGAAGTAAAGA
Organism: Pelobates cultripes; assembly: GCA_933207985.1. Lineage (NCBI taxonomy): Eukaryota > Metazoa > Chordata > Amphibia > Anura > Pelobatidae > Pelobates > Pelobates cultripes. The sequence continues at coordinate 260,725,862 of OW240917.1, forward strand.
AGGACTTTTTCCCCTTTTTTGCAGCATTATTGGAAATGACTACATTTGGTTTTTTTTGGTTGATCTTAATGGACTTTTGTCAACCTAGATAACTATGTAATCTCGGTCTCTCTCTGTCTCTCTCTGCGTCTCTGTCTCTCTACGGCTCTCTGCGGCGCTCTCTGTCTCTGGCTCTGGCTCTGGCTCTGGCTCTGGCTCTGGCTCTGGCTCTGGCTCTGTCTGTCTCTGGCTCTGTCTCTCTCTCTCAGTCTCCGTCTCTCTCTCTCAGTCTCCGTCTCTCTCAGTCTCCGTCTCTCTCAGTCTCCGTCTCTCTCTCTCAGTCTCCGTCTCTCTCTCTCTCAGTCTCCGTCACAGAAAGGAAAGGAGAGACGTGGATAGCGGTACCAGCATGCAAACGTTGGATGGATCTTGGACTTCACAGAATGGAGGGAAGATTCTTTGACCTTAGGAAGCAATGGACTCTCTTCCAGCTGCAGCCATTTCTTTAAACAAATTGCTGCATTTGTAAGCCCTTGTGTGATAGGACAGTGACGTGGGGACTTCATGCACCGTATACATTTCATATCATACATTTTAGATATCGAGAGGTGGTTCAGTTTTTTTGTTTTGTTTGTTTTTTAAAGCTATGAAACTGCCAAATAAATTAGTGAGTTTTCTTTATTTAAGGTGTTCTAAAATGGCATGGCATTGTTGTTAAATAGGAGAGTGAACTCCTCCCCCACCCTCCCACCAATATATATTAAAATCTATTCACCTGGAAAATGGTAGTTACTCAAGCTTAGTAAAGTCACGGTGGTTTGAAAGATATGTGAAGAGGTGTAAAATCAGTCCTCACAAGAAGCTACAAACTGGCATATTTGGGAGATCCCAGACGAGAGGCTTTGATTAGCCCTTCCCTAGTTTGTATAATGACTTGTTCTCTTGGAATGAAAGCTGACTATCTGTATAGGATCTAAGTCTAGTCAGCTGTGCACACCCTCGATATATACAGGTATGTTGACATATAAAGAAAAAAATTAATGAGAACGAGAACCTGTCCCGCCCTTTCTAGAAGCACGAAAACAGCTTTGGGCAGAGGAAAAAATTAATATCAAAGATCTGGCAAATGTCAGTGAACGCACACTGAATGCACCTAACCGGCACCATGAATAGCTTAACGGCAATAGCTGGAGGACACACAATCTAAAATAACCTAGCTCGAAAACCCATGTCATGGCTCAGGAAGAGGAAATATTAAGATGGGTAACATTTTTAACCCATTCTGTTAGTTATCCATGATTTAGTTTACAAAAACAGAACATTTTAGAATTTAGAATTTTAGAAATTTTTAGAAGTCTGTGGCGTGCCATGCCCACTGAGTATTCAGATGTTTGGTTTTGCATTTTGTGTCCCCAATGTGTATAGTTAGGATTTTCCCTTGTTGAATATGTGTTTCCCTTGTATTTTTACACTGTATAATGCATTTTACTTTTCAGACACTTTTAACGAGGTGTGAAAACTGCAGCCTGCAAGTGGCGCGTGCTTCCCCTGGGTGGCCTCCGGTTGGTATAGCCGAAAGCCACCAGGGGGCAGCATTCGTATCCCGAACCAGCCTGCGAAGCCTGTCTTCAGTTCTCGTGTTGGGGACCGTCCTACCCACTCTCAAGGGAGCTGTAGTCACTAGTTCCATTCCCTACCTGGGAGCTACGAGGCTAGGCTAGAGTGCTCTCTCCAGTGGATACCTGCGTGGGGATATCCACTGGAGAGAGGGACAAGCTGGCCGCATGGAAGTCCGTTCCAACCAATGGGAGAAGTGCCCATTCAAACTGGGTTTGCGCCATTCGCCTGGTTGGTCAGCATGAGTAAGCGCTGATTGGTCGCTGCAGGGAGCGGGCGACCAATCAGAGAAGGAGCGTCTTTTCAAATGGGGTTTTGCGCCCTTTCCACTGATTAGGCGGCGAAACTCCTCTCCTCCCTGAGCACCGTTTGGTGCAGCCAAGTTTCGTGCCCTTTCTTTGGATTGGGCAGTGAAACTCCTTCCTCCCTTGAACGCTGATTGTCGCAATTTGGTTCGCGCCCTTTCAGTTGATTGGTTGTTGCTTGGTTTACACGCAAAGTTTGAATTCGCCGGGCTAAACCAAGCAACGCCATGGAATTAATTTCGGGGATGTACAGAGTCTCTAGCCCCAGACTTTCGATGCTGATATCTCGGGCTCTGTCATCCGATCGCCCTGCTTTTTGCAGAGATCACAGATGGAACCCGGGGCTATCTAGTGATGTAGGATTCAACCCTGTAACCTTTTCTCTTCCAGGGGCGCTGAGCCCCAAAGTGTATCCCCCCTGAATGTAATATGGTTTCATGCGTATCCCTGTGTACTGTTTGGTATCTCACAGGGTGGGAGATGGCTATCTGTAACCCAGCCCCCTCCTGCCTGGGACCAAGGGAAGTACATTGTGTGGAATAAAGACACAGAGGGTGGGGGTGTGTGCATAAAAGAAGATTTGTTACTTTCTATCCAGAATTACATCGCTGGAGGTTCCTCACACTTCATTAATTCCCTAATATTAAGGGAGATACGCCTGAATTCATCTCAGTCTTATATATATCTAAGGCAGAATACACCTACGTTATCCAGTTTGTAATATTTTTTATTATTATCACTTTGTGGTGAACAACACAGCTTTTCCCTTTGGTTTTTTTCTTTTCTTTTTCACTATTGTATCTTGAGTGTCTGTAAGGGAACACTTTAAAAACCTTGGGTACTCTGTGTAATATAGCACTAATAGTTAACCCTCTGTTTTTTGTGCATAAAAGAAGCCTGTGTTGAATAAAGATTGGCAGAAGTCAGTGCTTAACCTCCAAAACGGTGTGTTGTCCTGTTATTGGAGGGAAGGAAGATTTAACCCCTGTGTCTGCTGTTCCAGCTTGCAGTGGATGCAACTGGGAAAAATCCTTGTAAGGGACTAAGAGCTTCCAGGGCTGAGTGTCGCCTCTGCCTGGGAGCACATAGAGCTAAGTCCTAAGAGTTCCTGATCAGCTGAAGGAAGGGAACCAGCGGGAGCAACCGGTTGGGTTACTGGAGTCTTCCCATTAAAAGTCATCATCCAACATGTTCAAGGAAACACTCAAATGGTAAAAATAAGTATTCTGGTGTTTCTGTTTTGATTTAAGATGCCCTCCCAACCATCTTTTTGAAAAGCAAATGTGGGTTGAACCAGATTCTATACTTTCCTCAAATATAAGCTTGTTATAGGCATCTTTAATGGTCACTAGAGCTGACCTGGAATTTCATGTGAAAACAAAAAAAATACGTGTTGCTGATTTGAAATAGAAAAATTTTTGATCACGTGTTGAATGATTTATCCACAATATTGGCAAAAAAAAAAATGAATGCAAGTGTACTCTAAGTAAAATGTCTTTGTGTGGTGTAGTCCGTCTTACCTTGTTCAGTCCCTTTGATGGCGTTTACCCCCGGACGGGTCTGCTGTGTAATTGGTCCGTTCTGAACTTCAACCCCCACCTAAATAGGAAAGATCTATGTTTAACCATTCTCAACGTAAATACACTGAACAAAATTATAAACACAACACTTTAGTTTTTACCCCAATTTTTCATGTGCTGAACTCAAAAATCTAAGACTTTTTCTATGTACACAAAAGGCCTATTTCTCTCAAATATTGTTCACAAATCTGTCTAAATCTGTGTTAGTGAGCACTTCTCCTTTGCTGAGATAATCCATCCACCTCACAGGTGCGGCATATCAAGATGCTGATTAGACAGCATGATTATTGCACAGGTGTGCCTTAGGCTGGCCACAATAAAAGGCCACTCTAAAATGTGCAGTTTTACTATATTGGGGGATCTGGTGTGATCACCATTTGCTTCACGCAGTGCAACACATCTCCTTCGCATAGAGTTGATCAGGTTGTTGATTGTGGCCTGTGGAATGTTGGTCCCCTCCTCTTCAATGGCTGTGCGAAGTTGCTGGATATTGGCAGGGCCTGGAACACGCTGTGGTATACGACAATCCAGAGCATCCTAAACATGCTTAATTGGTGACATGTCCGGTGAGTATGCTGGCCATGCAAGAACTGGGATGTTTTCAGCTTCCAGGAACTGTGTACAGATCATTGTAACCTGGGGCCATGCATTATCATACTGCAACACGAGGTGATGGTTGTGGATGAAAGGCACAAAAATGGGCCTCAGGATCTCATCACAGTATCTCTGTGCATTCAAAATGCCATGGGCCAGTCGGTCCACAACATTGACATCAGCAAACCGCTCACCCACACAACGCCATACACGCTGTCTGCCATCTGCCCTGTATAGTGAAAACCAGGATTCATCCATGAAGAGAATGCCTCTACAAAGTGCCAGATGCCATCAAATGTGAGCATTTGCCCACTCAAGTCAGTTACCATGACGAATTGCAGTCAGGTCGAGACCCCAATGAGGACGACGAGCATGCAGATGAGCTTCCCTGAGACGGTTTCTGACAGTTTGTGCAGAAATACATTGGTTATGCAAACTGATTGTTGCAGCAGCTGGTCTCAGACGATCTTGGAGGTGAAGATGCTGGAGCAAAACCAAGTATGACTGAGGTTTGACGGTTTACCTGTAGGTCTTATATTTGTGGATTCATATCAACTGGATGAGCAAGTTGGTAGATTGTTGAACTTGTTACGTTTTGTGCAGCATTATTCCGTACAACCTTGATTTCAAATATATTTAATTTGTTTTTTATCCTTTACGGTTTTATTGAGCTTTTAATAAACTGGAAGTATATTTTGTTACACATTCAATTTGAATATAAGTTTACTTTATATAGTTGTAATTGCATTTGATCTTCAGTCTAATCCAACTGCCTTTACATCTACGCGTAGTTATCCAATCAGATTCTCTCCGTTTCTCGAATCAACTCCAGTAATTTCCCCGATTTGTTCTCCCGCCCTCCTCTTATGTCATTGCTGATTCTGCTATTTTCTTTGTCCCCTACCACACACTACCCCTCCCCCCATCTCTCTCCCAAGAAAAGAGTAGAGTGGGGTATGTATGAATTCATATTAATTTCTGTTCACTGTACCTCAGAATCATTTTCCGATAAGTCTCCCTCTTGATGCTCTTCAACCTGTGTCTTGCTCCATTCATTCCCCATAGTGAACTGACCTGCAGCAGAAAATGGAAATATTTATATAGAAAAAGTACAGACTTATCCACAACCAGCAGAGCATAGAAAGTGGTTTGTCTTTGCTTCCTACAATAAACACATGACATCATCCATTTAAATTAATAAACAGTGTGTTTCTAGAAATTACAGGGAATTGGAGAGTAATGACCGGTTTCCATATGCTCATTTGAGCAGGGCCCTCTTCAACCTATCGTTCCTGTAAGTTTTCTTGTAATTGTCCCATTTATAGTTACCTGCCCCCTCTCATAATATTGTAAAGCGCTACGGAATCTGTTGGCGCTATATAAATGGCAATAATAATAATATTATTATTATTATTATTATTATTAAGTTGGACCCAATGTCCCAGGAAAATGCCACCTTGGACAAGTCTTGGTATAGATTCTGTGTGTCAGAATTTATCTTGTGCACACTCAAAGTGAGCAGACATGGGCAGAGTATCTAGTCAT
>OW240917.1:260731581-260744536 GCA_933207985.1 Pelobates cultripes
TGAAATTAAGGTTACATGGATCATATGCCTCATGTGGTCACATGTGGTAAGGCAGGTACAAATACAAAGCTTTTGGCTAAAATTCTTCAAATTAGAGCACGTGCATGGAATGTTTGCCCTGTAACCCCCATGCCATTCTTCAGATAACTGCTTCAAATTACAGACAGTATTACACGGCTGGTTAAATGTAAACTATCGCCAGCATCCTACTCAGAAGGCAATTTTAAAATGGTTTGAGTACTAACAGTGTGTGTGTGGGGAGAGGGGCAGGGGGTGCCAGGGACTCTTGGAACAATAATCACTGCAGTGCGGTGTAGCAGCAAGGGTGCGTCGAGAGCTCCTAAAGACCTGGTTCCTTTTCAGAAACCACTCTACTTGGCAAAGCCCTCCCAACCACATCCACCAGTTCGTGTTACTGAGGTGGATAGAAATATCTAGCTTGGGCCCCTGAGCAGATCGGAGCAGCTTGACACGGATTGCTCCCTTCTGCAGCCATTTTGGGACTGGGTGAATAGGATTATATCACTTCCTCCCGGCACACAAACATCCACCTGGGGGAAAATGGAGACCGGCAGCTAGCCACACTAGACCTCACTAGACCCCATGGAAGCCATTACCCTGCACATAAATATTATGGGAACAGGAGAGTGACTAAAGTATAAATCATTCTAATGAATTTAATGGTTTACCCCAAGCATCACAGCCAATACAACCCACCGGAGAACCCTAGAACATTCCCTGGTAATGGGGCAAACCATTTTAAATATGGAGTCAGAGTCTTCTTGCAGGTTTGGTGATGTGCATTCCCCTACTGATGCCGTTGCTGTTTTTGGCTGAGAGTGTCAGCTGACTGCCTTCAGTCAATGAATGCTATTGTGTGCAATCATACCTGCAGAGAACTGATAGCCAGCCCGGACGGAACTCTTGCTTTGGGCTGGGTGATGATGCGGAGGTGGTGTTATACCTACAGCAGGAAATGGGTTAAACTCGGAGTGTGCAAACTCCCGGCACCATGGCCATTTCAAATCACTGATTTGTTACTTATATGTTTTATTTTAACTGTGACTGTCTGTTAGGTTGTTCGGTAACTGGACGTCAACACCCACTGTAATAATCCTTCAGTTTCCTACAAAAACCAAATGAAGAAAATGTTGGGTAAAAAAACAAAATGTTTGTATTGATGTATTGCTATGTATTTGTGTGGCAGCAAGTGCAGTGAGTATCTGTAGATGTGTGTGTGTGCATCTGTGAATATGTAAGTGCATATCTGTAAGTGTGTGTCTAGCAGTGTGTCATATCTGTGTGTCTGGCAATGTGTGTGTGTCTGTGGATATCTGTGTGTCTACCTGAATGCATGTCTGAGTTTGTTTCTGTGTTCATGTCTGGAAGTGGGAGCCACACGACCCCATAAAATGGTTTTGTAAGGAATCCCATAATTTGTGATTGGCAGGCCTGCTCGTTGCTGCCCACCCCCATTCCTTCTGCCACACTGCAAGGGGTCCATCAGAGTAATAAGAGCCTGTACCCACAATAATTATGAAATATACCATAAGGAATAATTTCCAACATTTACAGAGAGTGTGAACGATTCGGTTTTTGTTTAACAAAGTGAGCGTTTGATTTGTAAAATGAGATATTTGAATGCCTCTCCCCAAAATGGCATGTTTGTCACAAACACCACACCCTGGCAGATCTAATGTGACAGTCACACAATATGTCCTGTGAACGGATTTTCCTTCTCTAGAGAAATACCTTAGAACAATGTCAAGGTTTATTCACTTTTTTAAAGAAAGATATAGTAGGTTGAAGTTTTCCTGGCACCTTCTAGATGTGGAACATTGTGCCCAATTCCCCCATGGTGCAATAAAGAAAAAGAATAGATTGATGCTTCCCTCTATACCCCAAAACTATCACATCGCAGGGCACATAGGTGAGGAATAAAGCACGTGTTTTACTTGTTACAAATATCAGATTTTTGGAGTGATGATTGAAAATATCCTGATCTGCACAAAATATTTTCACTGTGTGAAGGAAAGTTACTCCTAAGGAGTAAGCACACGCCTTGTGTCAATTACATCTGGCAGAAACAATACAGACAACATTGTAAATGTGCTGTTCCCTGCAAAGGGAAGGAGTATTCACTAAACGATGCCCTGTGCAGCACCGACACGACCATTCGTGGTATAGCAATTCATTGTTACCTAACTGACGTCTTCGATGATAATTAGATACCAATGTATTAATTAGATACCAATGTATTCACAGTTATAGAATCTCCCGGGACGCTTTATCAGTGTGTAACGGGAAGAACACGGAAAGTATTCGCAGTTATAGAATCTCCCGGCACGCTTTATCAGTGTGTAACGGGGAGAACATGGAAAGTATTCACAGTTATAGAATCTCCCGGCATGCTTTATCAGTGTGTAACGGGGAGAACATGGAAAGTATTCAAAGTTATAGAATCTCCCGGGACGCTTTATCAGTGTGTAACGGGGAGAACACGGAAAGTATTCAAAGTTATAGAATCTCCCGGGACGCTTTATCAGTGTGTAACGGGGAGAACACGGAAAGTATTCACAGTTCTAGAATATCCCGGGATGCTTTATCAGTGTGTAACGGGGAGAACACGGAAAGTATTCACAGTTATAGAATCTCCCGGGACGCTTTATCAGTGTGTAACGGGGAGAACACGGAAAGTATTCGCAGTTATAGAATATCCCAGGAATACGCTTTATCAGTGTGTAACGGGGAGAACACGGAAAGTATTCACAGTTATAGAATCTCCCGGGACGCTTTATCAGTGTGTAACGGGGAGAACACGGAAAGTATTCGCAGTTATAGAATCTCCCGGGACGCTTTATCAGTGTGTAACGGGGAGAACACGGAAAGTATTCGCAGTTATAAAATCTCCCGGCACGCTTTATCAGTGTGTAACGCGGAGAACACGGAAAGTATTCACAGTTATAGAATCTCCCGGCACGCTTTATCAGTGTGTAACGGGGAGAACACGGAAAGTATTCACAGTTATAGAATATCCCGGTACGCTTATCAGTGTGTAACGGGAGAACACGGAAAGTGTTATAGAATATCCCTTAGCGAGGCTCGGAAAATGTCGCGGTTATAGAATCTCCGGCGCTTTATCAGTATTAGCGGGGCTGAAAGTATTACTTGTTGTAAAATCTCCGGCAGCATATTTAGCGAAATTTTTGAAAGTATTTGGTGCCAAAATCTCAAACGCAGCACTTTATCCCGGTATAGCAGAGAGGCTGGAAAATATTCCCAGATTATACGGCATGCTTTATCAGTGTGTAACGGGGAGAACATGGAAAGTGCTCAGTTATCTTTTTCCCGTGGAATTTCGAGAGATTAACAAAAACCTCAAATTATTATGAGGATTGATTTTCTATTAACATTTCAAACCAGGTGACAATGATGCTGGGTACCAACACTTACAGAAGAGGGCTGTCAGATGATCCACAATGGATTTCTAGATTCATGAAACTTCCTCACGCTGTATGGCAATTCAATGCTACTTTGGTATGCAGTATGAAGCATTCGTACGCTTCTACTCCATCAGTAAAGGAGAGATGATCCCCAATGTGCTACATTGATCAGTTTATCGATTCCTTTTTGCAGCATAAGATTCCTGCATTTTACAGGATAATAGTTCATGTGCTGCAGTGTCCCGGGGAGCAGAGATATCTCAATGTTAACCAGTTTAGGGTATAATTAGTTTAACTACTAACGTCAGTTAACCGATAATCAGAGGAAATAATAGGGATATCTTCATGTTTTTTTCAACCTTGATCAATCTCAGCTCAAACTAGAGACCAAAAAGCTCTGTCCGTGGAGTGAAAATGCTACCCGCACCAGTTAGGGTCACCAGATCCACCATGGCAAATGCTGCCTGGCAGTATGTAGAATTCATGTGCTGCACGATTGCTCAACGATTTATCACTTGATTTATATTCTGCAGTATTTGAATGCCAAATACTGATGGGCAGCACTTTTCCTGTTCTGCCCATCAATGTGTATAAGTGATTTTAATTCATTCTCAAAATTACCAGGCTGAACCTGGAGACATGATTAGAGGATAATGATAATCTGATGGTTTTCATTAACCCCTTAAGGACTACATATTGCACTCCTGTTTCTGACAGACATTGGTCCTTAATTGGACGTCATTTTTCAGTCTGTCTGCTTTCGACTAAAATATGAATTTTCACTGTCAATTGTTGCAGCTTCCAGTTTGGGGAATACATCCCATTTGGTTTCATTTAAATCTGTAAATTTTTTATGAATTCATTTATTTTAAAACTATTTTCTTAACCATGAATTGTACAGCAACAAACTTTACAGACTTAATCACTAAATACTGAATTATTCTCAATATAAATCTGAATTAAAAAAAGTCAAAAGTAGTAAAAAAAGAAATATGGTTAAAATATTTTGGATTTAAACCCTCAATTTGAATAAAAATTAATTCATAGTTTAGCGAATAAAACCCAAAGTGTCCAAGCCTTCAGCATGTGTCTTGCACACGGACCATCCAGCAGCAGCAGTGAACCCCGTATACAGGTATTAATGGCTATGATAGGTATTAATGAGGATTACAGTTGCCACTTACCTTGGGGTGTCTTTTCGGATTCCTATAATATACCAATAGATGGACAGGTTAAACACTAAGGCTTTGTAGCTTGAGTTCCATCAGCTCTCTACCTGTTCTGGTTACATTACAGGTGTATTCCTTGCTCAGTAAGTGGGTGGGGCTCTCACTACCTGTGTATACTTTGTAACAATAGAAATAGCTGCTGCTCATAGCTTGTTACAATGTACCTTTACAGACCTTTAAACCTAACACATGCTGGAAAGATTGGTGTCAGCCTCTTAAAGGGAAACAACACGTACACATTTATTCACTAAACTGAGAATGTCAAATTCAAATTCTCATTCAGCTGTAGCTCCGGATTGGCTACTTTGACCTTAATTTGGAAATTCACTTGGGATTCTCATGTTGGTGCATAACCCTGTTAACGCTATGTCATAAAGCGCTGATGATGCAAAAAATGAATTAAAAAAAATAAAACTCAAAAGTTCCTGTAGTTGAGAAAGAGTCTCCACCAATCAGGAGCCAGGATCTGATCTTATCTTTGTCCTCTCTGTGTATGTTCTCTGTCCTCTTGTTGTGTGGCTCTTGTCCTCCCCCCCCTGTAGTGGCAGCATGGAGCCAGCGGTGGATCCGGTTGTGGAGAGGCTGTTGGGCAAGATCCATGCGGCAGTGCTGCAACATGGCATTGTCTGGCCCCATCTTGGCAGAGCTTGGACTGGCGGGAGGACCACTGGTGCATCTGGCGAGGAGGACGAGGCCTCCCCAGAGACTCAACCTGGAGTTCCAGGCTCCGGCCACTGGAGGCTTAGGTGAGCAGCAGGACTGCTGGGTTGCAGCCACTGGAGGCAGCAGTGAGCAGGCCTGAAGTGAGAAGTGCCATTGATCCAGCATCCGGTTTGGGTGACAGTCTGGGTCCAACGACATGCACCAGAGAGGCGTGGAGGGCCGTGCTTTCTGGAGTACCTGAGGGTGATCAAGTTGGGGACGTCAGTGGTGGGTCTGGAAGTGAGGTAGCGGAGGCCATGCAGGTGGAGTTCCAGGAAGACCGGAGTGGCAGGAACCCGAAGGGAACTGTTGAAGGCAGTTCACGAGGGGTTCCTTTATTTGGAGGGGTAGTTGCAATGACTGGCAGTTCCGGCTGGGTACAGGGGGCACCGCGGTCTAAGAGGATTTGGCTCACCCATGGCAAAGCTAGGAGGCAAGTAACTGGGGAAGGAGAGGGGTAGCCCTTGATGTAGTGGTAACCCTAGGGAAGGGTGAGCGAAGGAGGGATTCAGAGGGGGTGCCCGCATCCAGATTTTAAGGGCACCCTGCGGCTGGATGCAGCATGGGTCTGGCAGGGAGGGGTAGGTGGTAGCAGCTCTGGGAAGTTTCATCCCAGGGGAGAGCTAGCAGGTTCCGTAAGAGGGGGTGCCAGCGAGGCACTATGGCATTCCCATAGTCCTCTTGTAGTAGGGGTTCCTTGGAGGGAGATGGTAGGTTTTGGCGCTATAGGTCCTCCCATGCTCCCTCAGGCAGGTCCTGGTCTTGGGTGGGGGGCAGGGGTTACCCGTGCAGGGGTTACCCGTGCAGTTGAGTAAGTGCGACAGGCACAGGAGGCATCAACAGCACTGCTGTCCAACTCTCACACGGCTGGAGACATAGGCAGAAGATCCCAAAAACCACCCGCAACCACCACCAGGATATTGACCAGATGCTGCAATACTCAATGCTAGCACGGGAGACCTCAGTCTTGCGGGAGCCTCAGTGTTGCAGGAGCCCTCACCCTCATAATCTGATGGCAGGATCTCACCTCGGAGCCCAGCACCGACAAACCAAGGGACTCCACGCACACATCAGAGGTAACAGCTCTTGCAACAAAGCAAGAAATCCAGGACATGCTCACCATCCTCCAACAGGACGGCTCTCACTATTGAGGTACAGGCCATCACAACGCGCACCCAGGCCACCAAGGAAGATGTACTCGACCATAATTTTGAAGAAAAAAAAGGGATCTAAAAGAGACTTAATGTTTATTGTGATATGTCTGTGTGTATGTCTCTTATGCATATTATGCAATATAATTTTGTATATGTAATTTCAAAAAGTAGAAAGTTTTATGTTTGTATCTTATATGACTTGTTTATTAAACAAAAAAAAAGGGGGGGTTTGCAGCTGAGGGGCGGCCTGTGAGGTCGGCCCGCTCACTATTTTGTTACGTCCAAGACGTGTTGGGAAGAGGGGTGTGCATCGTCCTTTACAGTGTCCCGGGCAACACTATCTGCCCAGCTGGGCGTCTCTCTTGATATATGGCAGGGCACCCGGTAGGGGGAGAGGGCCTGCTGGCCCACGAGGATGGTTCGTCTCTCTCCTGGTTCCAGCTCTTGTGGGTGTTCTGAAAAGGTTTGGTGGCATTGGGGTCTGTGGAATTCGGTACGCACTCCTTCCGTATTGGGGATGTGACTGAGACGGTGTGGCTGGGTCTGCGGCACAGGGTGGTGCAACCAATAGGGCGCAGGGAATGCAATAGATTCTGGACATATGTATGTCCACATCGTTTGCTGTGGGGTCTGGGGGTGTTTGGTGTGGGCATTTGGTAGGTTTTCCCCTTTCCTGTCATCTTAAGGACGCGGTACATGGCTTGGATCATCGGCCACTCCTTCATATACTTGTCCGAGAGGAGAGCCACAGTTAGGCCTCAGGGCATGAAGCTGTGCTTTCCTGTAGAGCTGTTACAGGTGACGTAGTTCGGGGTATGCGGTGGAAAGGGGTTTTACCATTGGTGCTGCGATCCATTTGCCTGGGCAGCCCGCCCAACATTTTAATGATCCATGCCGGGAGGAATGATATTGGGCTGGTTCCACAGAGGGAGTTGGTACAGGCAAAGCAGAAAGACATGCTGGGTATTGTGGAACTGGTCCCTGGGGTGACAGTGGTTTGGTCTGAGATGGTGCCTAGGGCAAAGTGGAGGTTTGTGCGGGATGTCCAGGCGATGGAGCACAGCAGGGGAAAGGTGAATAAGCTGATGGCCATTTTTATTAGGTTCCAAACCAAATAAAAAACAAAAACATAGATCAAGATGACAGGTACTATAGATCTAATCTATAGTAGAAAAGCTGCCACTCTATAGGTACACCCCAAAAAACTATAAAACAAACTAAGTGAATGAAAAGATGGGAACAAAGAGGGCGCTAAACTATACAGGCAAGCAATCAATTGCAATGATAGCATTAAAAGATATACATTTTTATTCTGCACATTATGCAGTAAAAAAGTAAAATAAAATGACTGAATATTACAAAAAAACACTATACAGCAGTACAATTTTAAGACCTGGGGAAAAAAACCCTATCGAAACACCACTACGCTAACAAGCAGAATAGATGGAATATATAGACCTAGGTCGCGAATCCTAGGTTTAAATGACTACTTGCAGCTAATGTACGATATAGACAGACAAAGTAAATCTGAAATACGGTCTCTGGACTGCTGGATCCACAGATCTGGTGGCTCAGGGTCAACGCGTTTCGTCCCGCGTTCTTCGGGCCTTCCTCAGGAGCTGTAGATGCTGTGATTCTCTCACTGCCGTTCTCTCTTCTTATATTCTCAATTTTTTTCAGTCTTCGCGCTCTAAACTGCCTTCGCGCATGCGCACACCAACACTAATTTCCTTCTAGCTACGGGTACCCTCATGGACCAGTAGCTTTCGGGAAAATATTTGGCGTGCATGCGCGGCAGAATGAGGCTGCGTGATACTTTCTTGGCATCTGAATTCGGTCACAGTGTAGCACTAAAACAGCTACAAGTGACAAAGAACTCGTTACACTATGCCCATTGTTATATAAAACAACCTTAGCATTCACCACAAAATAACAAATAAATAATATAATATTTGTTATTGTGTGGTGAATTCTAAGGTTGTTTTATTGTCCCTGTATTTAGCACCATCCATCTTTCTACCAACTCTGACCTGTACTATGTACAGATACTCCAGTCTCTGCTGTGAACTCTGCAGCTCCTCCAGGGTTACCTTAGGTCTCTGTGCTGCATCTCTGATTAATGCCCTCCTTGCCCGGTCCGTGAGTTTTGGTGGGCGTCCGTCTCTTGGCAGGTTTGCTGTTGTGCCATGTTCTTTCCATTTGGTTATGATTAGAGTTGAGCAGACACCTGGATGTTTGGGTCCGGCGGGTTCGGCGGAACTTCGAAAAAAAGTCTGGGTTCGGGCTCGAACTTGACCCCGAACCCGAACCACATTGAAGTCAATGGGGACCCGAACTTTTGGCCACAAAAATGCCTCTAAAAAGTCCTGGAAAAGGAAGTAAAATGGGGGTATGAGTAGGACAAGTGCCCTGCAAACAAATGTGGATAGGGAAATCACTTAAAATAACAAAAAATAAAAATACAGCTGAGCCATAAAATAGCACTAGATGGAATCATTGAATTTAGCTTTAGAAGAACATAATAGAAATAGAAAACAGAAAATTGGCATGTGCGTATGTATTCACCCCCTTTTGTTATGAAACCCATAAAAAGCTCTGGTGCAACCAATTACCTTCAGAAGTCACATAATTAGTGAAATGATGTCCACCTGTGTGCAATCTAAGTGTCACATGATCTGTCATTACATATACACACCTTTATTGAAAGGCCCCAGAGGCTGCAACACCTAAGCAAGAGGCACCACTAACCAAACACTGCCATGAAGACCAAGGAACTCTCCAAACAAGTAAGGGACAATGTTGTTGAGAAGTACAAGCAGTGGTGTATCCTGGTTTTGTGCTGCCCTAGGCCTGAGTACACCTGTTAGCGCTATATAAATAAAATATACATACACTGTATACCTACTGCACTTACTGTACCTCCCTCTACTGTAATTTAACCTGTAAAGTGCTGAGTACACCTGTTAGCGCTATATAAATAAAATATACATACACTGTATACCTACTGCACTTACTGTACCTCCCTCTACTGTAATGTAACCTGTAAAGTGCTGAGTACACCTGTTAGCGCTATATAAATATAATATACATACACTGTATACCAACTGCACTTACTGTACCTCCCTCTACTGTAATGTAACCTGTAAAGCGCTGAGTATACCTGTTAGCGCTATATAAATACAATATACACACACTGTATACCTACTGCACTTACTGTACCTCCCTCTACTGTAATGTAACCTGTAAAGCGCTGAGTACACCTGTTAGCGCTATATAAATATAATATACATACACTGTATATCTACTGCACTTACTGTACCGCCCTCTACTGTAATGTAACCTGTAAAGCGCTGAGTACACCTGTTAGCGCTATATAAATATAATATACATACACTGTATACCTACTACACTTACTGTACCTCCCTCTACTGTAATGTAACCTGTAAAGTGCTGAGTACACCTGTTAGAGCTATATAAATAAAATATACATACACTGTATACCTACTGCACTTACTGTACCTCCCTCTACTGTAATGTAACCTGTAAAGTGCTGAGTACACCTGTTAGCGCTATATATATAAAACATACATACACTGTATACCTACTGCACTTACTGTACCTCCCTTTACTGTAATGTAACCTGTAAAGTGCTGAGTACACCTGTTAGCGCTATATAAATAAAATATACATATACTGTATACCTACTGCACTTACTGTACCTCCCTCTACTGTAATGTAACCTGTAAAGTGCTGAGTACACCTGTTAGCACTATATAAATAAAACATACATACACTGTATACCTACTGCACTTACTATACCTCCCTTTACTGTAATGTAACCTGTAAAGTGCTGAGTACACCTGTTAGTCCTATATAAATAAAATATACATACACTGTATACCTACTGCACTTACTGTACCTCCCACTACTGTAATGTAACCTGTAAAGTGCTGAGTATACCTGTTACTGCTATATAAATAAAATATACATACACTGTATACCTACTGCACTTACTGTACCTCCCTCTACTGTAATGTAACCTGTAAAGTGTTGAGTACACCTGTTAGCGCTATATAAATAAAATATACATACACTGTATACCTACTGCACTTACTGTACCTCCCTCTACTGTAATGTAACCTGTAAAGTGCTGAGTACACCTGTTAGCGCTATATAAATAAAATATACATACCCTGTATACCTACTGTACTAACTGTACCTCCCTCTACTGTAATGTAACCTGTAAAGTGCTGAGTACACCTGTTAGCGCTATATAATTAATAATATATATACCCTGTATACCTACTGTACTAACTGTACCTCCCTCTACTGTAATGTAACCTGTAAAGTGCTGAGTACACCTGTTAGCGCTATATAAATAAAATATACATACACTGTATACCTACTGCACTTACTGTACCTCCCTCTACTGTAATGTAACCTGTAAAGTGCTGAGTACACCTGTTAGAGCTATATAAATAAAATCTACATGCCGCAGCCATACCTACTGCACTTACTGTACCTCCCTCTACTGTAATGTAACCCATATGAAGTGCTGAGTACACCTGTTAGTGCTATATAAATAAAATATACATACACTGTATACCTACTGCACTTACTGTACCTCCCTCTACTGTAATGTAACCTGTAAAGTGCTGAGTACACCTTTTAGTGCTATATAAATAAAATATACATACACTGTATACCTACTGCACTTACTGTACCTCCCACTACTGTAATGTAACCTGTAAAGTGCTGAGTACACCTGTTAGCACTATATAAATAAAGTATACATACACTGTATACCTACTGCACTTACTGTGCCTCCCTCTACTGTAATGTAACCTGTAAAGTGCTGAGTACACCTGTTAGCGCTATATAAATAAAATCTACATACACTGTATACCTGCTGCACTTACTGTACCTCCCTCTACTGTAATGTAACCTGTAAAGTGCTGAGTATACCTGTTAGCGCTATATAAATATAATATACATACACTGTATACCTACTGCACTTACTGTACCTCGCTCTATTGTAATGTAACCTGTAAAGTGCTGAGTACACCTGTTAGCGCTATATAAATAAAATCTACATACACTGTATACCTACTGCACTTACTGTACCTCCCTCTACTGTAATGTAACCTGTAAAGTGCTGAAATTACACCCTATTAGCTATATAAATAAAATATACATACACTGTATACCTACCTGCTGTACCTCCCTCTACTGTAATGTAACCTGTAAAATTACTGAGTACACTGCCTATTGCGCTATATAAATATAATATACATACCTGTATACCTACTGCACCCACTGTACCCCTCCCTCTACTGTAATGTAACCTGTAAAGTGCTGAGTATACCTGTTAGCGCTATATAAATAAAATATACATACACTGTATACCTACTGCACTTACTGTACCTCCCACTACTGTAATGTAACCTGTAAAGTGCTGAGTACACCTGTTAGTGCTATATAATTAATATATATACCCTGTATACCTACTGTACTAACTGTACCTCCCTCTACTGTAATGTAACCTGTAAAGTGCTGAGTACACCTGTTAGCGCTATATAAATAAAATATACATACACTGTATACCTACTGAACTTACTGTACCTCCCTCTACTGTAATGTAACATGTAAAGTGCTGAGTATACCTGTTAGCGCTATATAAATAAAATATACATACACTGTATACCTACTGCACTTACTGTACCTCCCTCTACTGTAATGTAACATGTAAAGTGCTGAGTACACCTGTTAGCGCTATATAAATATAATATACATACACTGTATACCTACAGCACTTACTGTACCTCCCTCTACTGTAATCTAACCTGTAACGTGCTGAGTACACCTGTTAGCGCTATATAAATAAACTATACATACACTGTATATCTACTGCACTTACTGTACCTCCCTCTACTGTAATGTAACCTGTAAAGTGCTGAGTACACCTGTTAGCGCTATATAAATAAAATATACATACACTGTATAGCTACTGCACTTACTGTACCTCCCTCTACTGTAATGTAACCTGTAACGTGCTGAGTACACCTGTTAGCGCTATATAAATAAACTATACATACACTGTATACCTACTGCACTTACTGTACCTCTCTCTACTGTAATGTAACCTGTAAAGTGCTGAGTACACCTGTTAGCGCTATATAAATAAGATATACATACACTGTATACCTACTGCACTTACTGTACCTTCCTCTACTGTGATGTAACCTGTAAAGTGCTGAGTACACCTGTTAGCGCTATATAAATAAAATATACATACACTGTATACTTACTGTACCTCCCTCCATTGGCGGATCCAGGGGGGGGGCAACGGGGCAATTGCCCCCCCCGAGAAATCCGCTGGTCTCCCTCCCTCCCCTGCCAGCCCTGCAATGTGCCTGCGGACCGGGGA
>OW240917.1:260744636-260767849 GCA_933207985.1 Pelobates cultripes
ATCTGTAGATGTGTGTGTGTGCATCTGTGAATATGTAAGTGCATATCTGTAAGTGTGTGTCTAGCAGTGTGTCATATCTGTGTGTCTGGCAATGTGTGTGTGTCTGTGGATATCTGTGTGTCTACCTGAATGCATGTCTGAGTTTGTTTCTGTGTTCATGTCTGGAAGTGGGAGCCACACGACCCCATAAAATGGTTTTGTAAGGAATCCCATAATTTGTGATTGGCAGGCCTGCTCGTTGCTGCCCACCCCCATTCCTTCTGCCACACTGCAAGGGGTCCATCAGAGTAATAAGAGCCTGTACCCACAATAATTATGAAATATACCATAAGGAATAATTTCCAACATTTACAGAGAGTGTGAACGATTCGGTTTTTGTTTAACAAAGTGAGCGTTTGATTTGTAAAATGAGATATTTGAATGCCTCTCCCCAAAATGGCATGTTTGTCACAAACACCACACCCTGGCAGATCTAATGTGACAGTCACACAATATGTCCTGTGAACGGATTTTCCTTCTCTAGAGAAATACCTTAGAACAATGTCAAGGTTTATTCACTTTTTTAAAGAAAGATATAGTAGGTTGAAGTTTTCCTGGCACCTTCTAGATATGGAACATTGTGCCCAATTCCCCCATGGTGCAATAAAGAAAAAGAATAGATTGATGCTTCCCTCTATACCCCAAAACTATCACATCGCAGGGCACATAGGTGAGGAATAAAGCACACGTTTTACTTGTTACAAATATCAGATTTTTGGAGTGATGATTGAAAATATCCTGATCTGCACAAAATATTTTCACTGTGTGAAGGAAAGTTACTCCTAAGGAGTAAGCACACGCCTTGTGTCAATTACATCTGGCAGAAACAATACAGACAACATTGTAAATGTGCTGTTCCCTGCAAAGGGAAGGAGTATTCACTAAACGATGCCCTGTGCAGCACCGACACGACCATTCGTGGTATAGCAATTCATTGTTACATCACTCTGACGTCTTCGATGATAATTAGATACCAATGTATTCACAGTTATAGAATATTCCGGGACGCTTTATTAGTGTGTAACGCGGAGAACACGGAAAGTATTCACAGTTATAGAATCTCCCGGTACGCTTTATCAGTGTGTAACGGGAAGAACACGGAAAGTATTCGCAGTTATAGAATCTCCCGGCACGCTTTATCAGTGTGTAACGGGGAGAACACGGAAAGTATTCACAGTTCTAGAATATCCCGGGATGCTTTATCAGTGTGTAACGGGGAGAACACGGAAAGTATTCACAGTTATAGAATCTCCCGGGACGCTTTATCAGTGTGTAACGGGGAGAACACGGAAAGTATTCGCAGTTATAGAATATCCCGGGACGCTTTATCAGTGTGTAACGGGGAGAACACGGAAAGTATTCGCAGTTATAGAATCTCCCGGCACGCTTTATCAGTGTGTAACGGGGAGAACACGGAAAGTATTCGCAGTTATAGAATCTCCCGGCACGCTTTATCAGTGTGTAACGGGGAGAACATGGAAAGTATTCACAGTTATAGAATATCCCGGTACGCTTTATCAGTGTGTAACGGGGAGAACACGGAAAGTATTCGCAGTTATAAAATCTCCCGGCACGCTTTATCAGTGTGTAACGGGGAGAACACGGAAAGTATTCCCAGTTATAGAATCTCCCGGCACGCTTTATCAGTGTGTAACGGGGAGAACACGGAAAGTATTCCCAGTTATAGAATCTCCCGGCATGCTTTATCAGTGTGTAACGGGGAGAACATGGAAAGTGCTCAGTTATCTTTTTCCCGTGGAATTTCGAGAGATTAACAAAAACCTCAAATTATTATGAGGATTGATTTTCTATTAACATTTCAAACCAGGTGACAATGATGCTGGGTACCAACACTTACAGAAGAGGGCTGTCAGATGATCCACAATGGATTTCTAGATTCATGAAACTTCCTCACGCTGTATGGCAATTCAATGCTACTTTGGTATGCAGTATGAAGCATTCGTACGCTTCTACTCCATCAGTAAAGGAGAGATGATCCCCAATGTGCTACATTGATCAGTTTATCGATTCCTTTTTGCAGCATAAGATTCCTGCATTTTACAGGATAATAGTTCATGTGCTGCAGTGTCCCGGGGAGCAGAGATATCTCAATGTTAACCAGTTTAGGGTATAATTAGTTTAACTACTAACGTCAGTTAACCGATAATCAGAGGAAATAATAGGGATATCTTCATGTTTTTTTCAACCTTGATCAATCTCAGCTCAAACTAGAGACCAAAAAGCTCTGTCCGTGGAGTGAAAATGCTACCCGCACCAGTTAGGGTCACCAGATCCACCATGGCAAATGCTGCCTGGCAGTATGTAGAATTCATGTGCTGCACGATTGCTCAACGATTTATCACTTGATTTATATTCTGCAGTATTTGAATGCCAAATACTGATGGGCAGCACTTTTCCTGTTCTGCCCATCAATGTGTATAAGTGATTTTAATTCATTCTCAAAATTACCAGGCTGAACCTGGAGACATGATTAGAGGATAATGATAATCTGATGGTTTTCATTAACCCCTTAAGGACTACATATTGCACTCCTGTTTCTGACAGACATTGGTCCTTAATTGGACGTCATTTTTCAGTCTGTCTGCTTTCGACTAAAATATGAATTTTCACTGTCAATTGTTGCAGCTTCCAGTTTGGGGAATACATCCCATTTGGTTTCATTTAAATCTGTAAATTTTTTATGAATTCATTTATTTTAAAACTATTTTCTTAACCATGAATTGTACAGCAACAAACTTTACAGACTTAATCACTAAATACTGAATTATTCTCAATATAAATCTGAATTAAAAAAAGTCAAAAGTAGTAAAAAAAGAAATATGGTTAAAATATTTTGGATTTAAACCCTCAATTTGAATAAAAATTAATTCATAGTTTAGCGAATAAAACCCAAAGTGTCCAAGCCTTCAGCATGTGTCTTGCACACGGACCATCCAGCAGCAGCAGTGAACCCCGTATACAGGTATTAATGGCTATGATAGGTATTAATGAGGATTACAGTTGCCACTTACCTTGGGGTGTCTTTTCGGATTCCTATAATATACCAATAGATGGACAGGTTAAACACTAAGGCTTTGTAGCTTGAGTTCCATCAGCTCTCTACCTGTTCTGGTTACATTACAGGTGTATTCCTTGCTCAGTAAGTGGGTGGGGCTCTCACTACCTGTGTATACTTTGTAACAATAGAAATAGCTGCTGCTCATAGCTTGTTACAATGTACCTTTACAGACCTTTAAACCTAACACATGCTGGAAAGATTGGTGTCAGCCTCTTAAAGGGAAACAACACGTACACATTTATTCACTAAACTGAGAATGTCAAATTCAAATTCTCATTCAGCTGTAGCTCCGGATTGGCTACTTTGACCTTAATTTGGAAATTCACTTGGGATTCTCATGTTGGTGCATAACCCTGTTAACGCTATGTCATAAAGCGCTGATGATGCAAAAAATGAATTAAAAAAAATAAAACTCAAAAGTTCCTGTAGTTGAGAAAGAGTCTCCACCAATCAGGAGCCAGGATCTGATCTTATCTTTGTCCTCTCTGTGTATGTTCTCTGTCCTCTTGTTGTGTGGCTCTTGTCCTCCCCCCCCTGTAGTGGCAGCATGGAGCCAGCGGTGGATCCGGTTGTGGAGAGGCTGTTGGGCAAGATCCATGCGGCAGTGCTGCAACATGGCATTGTCTGGCCCCATCTTGGCAGAGCTTGGACTGGCGGGAGGACCACTGGTGCATCTGGCGAGGAGGACGAGGCCTCCCCAGAGACTCAACCTGGAGTTCCAGGCTCCGGCCACTGGAGGCTTAGGTGAGCAGCAGGACTGCTGGGTTGCAGCCACTGGAGGCAGCAGTGAGCAGGCCTGAAGTGAGAAGTGCCATTGATCCAGCATCCGGTTTGGGTGACAGTCTGGGTCCAACGACATGCACCAGAGAGGCGTGGAGGGCCGTGCTTTCTGGAGTACCTGAGGGTGATCAAGTTGGGGACGTCAGTGGTGGGTCTGGAAGTGAGGTAGCGGAGGCCATGCAGGTGGAGTTCCAGGAAGACCGGAGTGGCAGGAACCCGAAGGGAACTGTTGAAGGCAGTTCACGAGGGGTTCCTTTATTTGGAGGGGTAGTTGCAATGACTGGCAGTTCCGGCTGGGTACAGGGGGCACCGCGGTCTAAGAGGATTTGGCTCACCCATGGCAAAGCTAGGAGGCAAGTAACTGGGGAAGGAGAGGGGTAGCCCTTGATGTAGTGGTAACCCTAGGGAAGGGTGAGCGAAGGAGGGATTCAGAGGGGGTGCCCGCATCCAGATTTTAAGGGCACCCTGCGGCTGGATGCAGCATGGGTCTGGCAGGGAGGGGTAGGTGGTAGCAGCTCTGGGAAGTTTCATCCCAGGGGAGAGCTAGCAGGTTCCGTAAGAGGGGGTGCCAGCGAGGCACTATGGCATTCCCATAGTCCTCTTGTAGTAGGGGTTCCTTGGAGGGAGATGGTAGGTTTTGGCGCTATAGGTCCTCCCATGCTCCCTCAGGCAGGTCCTGGTCTTGGGTGGGGGGCAGGGGTTACCCGTGCAGGGGTTACCCGTGCAGTTGAGTAAGTGCGACAGGCACAGGAGGCATCAACAGCACTGCTGTCCAACTCTCACACGGCTGGAGACATAGGCAGAAGATCCCAAAAACCACCCGCAACCACCACCAGGATATTGACCAGATGCTGCAATACTCAATGCTAGCACGGGAGACCTCAGTCTTGCGGGAGCCTCAGTGTTGCAGGAGCCCTCACCCTCATAATCTGATGGCAGGATCTCACCTCGGAGCCCAGCACCGACAAACCAAGGGACTCCACGCACACATCAGAGGTAACAGCTCTTGCAACAAAGCAAGAAATCCAGGACATGCTCACCATCCTCCAACAGGACGGCTCTCACTATTGAGGTACAGGCCATCACAACGCGCACCCAGGCCACCAAGGAAGATGTACTCGACCATAATTTTGAAGAAAAAAAAGGGATCTAAAAGAGACTTAATGTTTATTGTGATATGTCTGTGTGTATGTCTCTTATGCATATTATGCAATATAATTTTGTATATGTAATTTCAAAAAGTAGAAAGTTTTATGTTTGTATCTTATATGACTTGTTTATTAAACAAAAAAAAAGGGGGGGTTTGCAGCTGAGGGGCGGCCTGTGAGGTCGGCCCGCTCACTATTTTGTTACGTCCAAGACGTGTTGGGAAGAGGGGTGTGCATCGTCCTTTACAGTGTCCCGGGCAACACTATCTGCCCAGCTGGGCGTCTCTCTTGATATATGGCAGGGCACCCGGTAGGGGGAGAGGGCCTGCTGGCCCACGAGGATGGTTCGTCTCTCTCCTGGTTCCAGCTCTTGTGGGTGTTCTGAAAAGGTTTGGTGGCATTGGGGTCTGTGGAATTCGGTACGCACTCCTTCCGTATTGGGGATGTGACTGAGACGGTGTGGCTGGGTCTGCGGCACAGGGTGGTGCAACCAATAGGGCGCAGGGAATGCAATAGATTCTGGACATATGTATGTCCACATCGTTTGCTGTGGGGTCTGGGGGTGTTTGGTGTGGGCATTTGGTAGGTTTTCCCCTTTCCTGTCATCTTAAGGACGCGGTACATGGCTTGGATCATCGGCCACTCCTTCATATACTTGTCCGAGAGGAGAGCCACAGTTAGGCCTCAGGGCATGAAGCTGTGCTTTCCTGTAGAGCTGTTACAGGTGACGTAGTTCGGGGTATGCGGTGGAAAGGGGTTTTACCATTGGTGCTGCGATCCATTTGCCTGGGCAGCCCGCCCAACATTTTAATGATCCATGCCGGGAGGAATGATATTGGGCTGGTTCCACAGAGGGAGTTGGTACAGGCAAAGCAGAAAGACATGCTGGGTATTGTGGAACTGGTCCCTGGGGTGACAGTGGTTTGGTCTGAGATGGTGCCTAGGGCAAAGTGGAGGTTTGTGCGGGATGTCCAGGCGATGGAGCACAGCAGGGGAAAGGTGAATAAGCTGATGGCCATTTTTATTAGGTTCCAAACCAAATAAAAAACAAAAACATAGATCAAGATGACAGGTACTATAGATCTAATCTATAGTAGAAAAGCTGCCACTCTATAGGTACACCCCAAAAAACTATAAAACAAACTAAGTGAATGAAAAGATGGGAACAAAGAGGGCGCTAAACTATACAGGCAAGCAATCAATTGCAATGATAGCATTAAAAGATATACATTTTTATTCTGCACATTATGCAGTAAAAAAGTAAAATAAAATGACTGAATATTACAAAAAAACACTATACAGCAGTACAATTTTAAGACCTGGGGAAAAAAACCCTATCGAAACACCACTACGCTAACAAGCAGAATAGATGGAATATATAGACCTAGGTCGCGAATCCTAGGTTTAAATGACTACTTGCAGCTAATGTACGATATAGACAGACAAAGTAAATCTGAAATACGGTCTCTGGACTGCTGGATCCACAGATCTGGTGGCTCAGGGTCAACGCGTTTCGTCCCGCGTTCTTCGGGCCTTCCTCAGGAGCTGTAGATGCTGTGATTCTCTCACTGCCGTTCTCTCTTCTTATATTCTCAATTTTTTTCAGTCTTCGCGCTCTAAACTGCCTTCGCGCATGCGCACACCAACACTAATTTCCTTCTAGCTACGGGTACCCTCATGGACCAGTAGCTTTCGGGAAAATATTTGGCGTGCATGCGCGGCAGAATGAGGCTGCGTGATACTTTCTTGGCATCTGAATTCGGTCACAGTGTAGCACTAAAACAGCTACAAGTGACAAAGAACTCGTTACACTATGCCCATTGTTATATAAAACAACCTTAGCATTCACCACAAAATAACAAATAAATAATATAATATTTGTTATTGTGTGGTGAATTCTAAGGTTGTTTTATTGTCCCTGTATTTAGCACCATCCATCTTTCTACCAACTCTGACCTGTACTATGTACAGATACTCCAGTCTCTGCTGTGAACTCTGCAGCTCCTCCAGGGTTACCTTAGGTCTCTGTGCTGCATCTCTGATTAATGCCCTCCTTGCCCGGTCCGTGAGTTTTGGTGGGCGTCCGTCTCTTGGCAGGTTTGCTGTTGTGCCATGTTCTTTCCATTTGGTTATGATTAGAGTTGAGCAGACACCTGGATGTTTGGGTCCGGCGGGTTCGGCGGAACTTCGAAAAAAAGTCTGGGTTCGGGCTCGAACTTGACCCCGAACCCGAACCACATTGAAGTCAATGGGGACCCGAACTTTTGGCCACAAAAATGCCTCTAAAAAGTCCTGGAAAAGGAAGTAAAATGGGGGTATGAGTAGGACAAGTGCCCTGCAAACAAATGTGGATAGGGAAATCACTTAAAATAACAAAAAATAAAAATACAGCTGAGCCATAAAATAGCACTAGATGGAATCATTGAATTTAGCTTTAGAAGAACATAATAGAAATAGAAAACAGAAAATTGGCATGTGCGTATGTATTCACCCCCTTTTGTTATGAAACCCATAAAAAGCTCTGGTGCAACCAATTACCTTCAGAAGTCACATAATTAGTGAAATGATGTCCACCTGTGTGCAATCTAAGTGTCACATGATCTGTCATTACATATACACACCTTTATTGAAAGGCCCCAGAGGCTGCAACACCTAAGCAAGAGGCACCACTAACCAAACACTGCCATGAAGACCAAGGAACTCTCCAAACAAGTAAGGGACAATGTTGTTGAGAAGTACAAGCAGTGGTGTATCCTGGTTTTGTGCTGCCCTAGGCCTGAGTGCACCTGTTAGTGCTATATAAATAAAATATACATGCACTGTATACCAACTGCACTTACTGTACCTCCCTCTACTGTAATGTAACCTGTAAAGTGCTGAGTACACCTGTTAGCGCTATATAAATAAAATATACATACACTGTATACCTACTGCACTTACTGTACCTCCCTCTACTGTAATGTAACCTGTAAAGTGCTGAGTACACCTGTTAGTGCTATCTAAATAAAATATACATACACTGTATACCTACTGCACTTACTGTACCTCCCTCTACTGTAATGTAACCTGTAAAGTGCTGAGTACACCTGTTAGCGCTATATAAATAAAATATACATACACTGTATACCTGCTGCACTTACTGTACCTCCCTCTACTGTAATGTAACCTGTAAAGTGCTGAGTACACCTGTTAGCACTATATAAATAAAATATACATACACTGTATACCTACTGCACTTATTGTACCTCCCTCTACTGTAATGTAACCTGTAAAGTGCTGAGTACACCTGTTAGTGCTATATAAATAAAATATACATACACTGTATACTTACTGCACTTACTGTATCTCCCACTACTGTAATGTAACCTGTAATGTGCTGAGTACACCTGTTAGCGCTATATAAATAAAATATACATACACTGTATACCTACTGCACTTACTGTACCTCCCTCTACTGTAATGTAACCTGTAAAGTGCTGAGTACACCTGTTAGCGCTATATAAATATAAAATACATACACTGTATACCTACTACACTTACTGTACCTCCCTCTACTGTAATGTAACCTGTAAAGTGCTGAGTACACCCGTTAGCGCTATATAAATAAAATATGCATACACTGTATACCTACTGTACTTACTGTACCTCCCTCTACTGTAATGTAACCTGTAAAGTGCTGAGTACACCTGTTAGCGCTATATAAATAAAATATACACACACTGTATACCTACTGCACTTACTGTACCTCCCACTACTGTAATGTAACCTGTAAAGTGCTGAGTACACCTGTTAGTGCTGTATAAATACAATATACATACACTGTATACCTACTGCACTTACTGTACCTCCCTCTCCTGTAATGTAACCTGTAAAGTGCTGAGTACACCTGTTAGCGCTATATAAATAAAATATACACACACTGTATACCTACTGCACTCACTGTACCTCCCTCTACTGTAATGTAACCTGTAAAGTGCTGAGTACACTTGTTAGCGCTATATAAATATAATATACATACACTGTATACCTACTGCTCTTACTGTACCTCCCTCTACTGTAATGTAACCTGTAAAGTGCTGAGAACCCCTGTTAGCGCTATATAAATAAAATACACTGTATACCTACTGCACTTACTGTACCTCCCTCTACTGTAATGTAACCTGTAAAGTGCTGAGTACACCTGTTAGCGCTATATAAATAAAATATACATACACTGTATACCTACTGCACTTACTGTACCTCCCTCTACTGTAATGTAACCTGTAAAGTGCTGAGTACACCTGTTAGTGCTATATAAATAAAATATACATACACTGTATACCTACTGAACTTACTGTACCTCCCTCTACTGTAATGTAACCTGTAAAGTGCTGAGTACACCTGTTAGCGCTATATAAATAAATATACATACACTGTATACCTACTGCACTTACTGTATCTCCCTCTACTGTAATGTAACCTGTAAAGTGCTGAGTACACCTGTTAGCGCTATATAAATAAAATATACATACACTGTATACCTACTGCACTTACTGTACCTCCCTCTACTGTAATGTAACCTGTAAAGTGCTGAGTACACCTGTTAGTGCTATATAAATAAAATATATACACTGTATACCTACTGCACTTACTGTACCTCCCTCTACTGTAATGTAACCTGTAAAGTGCTGAGTACACCTGTTAGCGCTATATAAATAAAATATACATACACTGTATGCCTACTGCACTTACTGTACCTCCCTCTACTGTAATGTAACCTGTAAAGTGCTGAGTACACCTGTTAGCGCTATATAAATAAAATATACATACACTGTATACCTACTGCACTTACTGTACCTCCTTCTACTGTAACGTAACCTGTAAAGTGCTGAGTACACCTGTTAGCGCTATATAAATACAATATACATACACTGTATGCCTACTGCACTTACTGTACCTCCCTCTACTGTAACGTAACCTGTAAAGTTCTGAGTACACCTGTTAGCGCTATATAAATAAAATATACATACACTGTATACCTACTGCACTTACTGTACCTCCCTCTACTGTAATGTAACCTGTAAAGTGCTGAGTACACCTGTTAGCGCTATATAAATATAATATACATACACTGCATACCTACTGCACTTACTGTACCTCCCTTTACTGTAATGTAACCTGTAAAGTGCTGAGTACACCTGTTAGCGCCATATAAATAAAATATACATACACTGTATACCTACTGCACTTACTGTACCTCCCCCTACTGTAATGTAACCTGTAAAGTGCTGAGTACACCTGTTAGTGCTATATAAATATAATATACATACACTGTATACCTACTGCACTTACTGTACCTCCCTCTACTGTAATGTAACCTGTAAAGTGCTGAGTACACCTGTTAGCGCCATATAAATAAAATATACATACACTGTATACCTACTGCACTTACTGTACCTCCCTCTACTGTAATGTAACCTGTAAAGTGCTGAGTACACCTGTTAGTGCTATATAAATAAATATACATACACTGTATACCTACTGCACTTACTGTACCTCCCTCTACTGTAATGTAACCTGTAAAGTGCTGAGTACACCTGTTAGCGCTATATAAATATAATATACACACACTGTATACCTACAGCACTTACTGTACCTCCCTCTACTGTAATGTAACCTGTAAAGTGCTGAGTACACCTGTTAGCGTTATATAAATATAATATACATACACTGTATACCTACTGTACTTACTGTACCTCCCTCTACTGTAATGTAACCTGTAAAGTGCTGAGTACACCGGTTTGCGCTATATAAATAAAATATACATACACTGTATACCTACTGCACTTACTGGACCTCCCTCTACTGTAATGTAACCTGTAAAGTGCTGAGTACACCTGCTAGCACCATATAAATAAAATATACATACACTGTATACCTACTGCACTTACTGTACCTCCCTCTACTGTAATGTAACCTGTAAAGTGCTGAGTACACCTGTTTGCGCTATATAAATAAAATATACATACACTGTATACCTACTGCACTTACTGTACCTCCCTCTACTGTAATGTAACCTGTAAAGTGCTGAGTACATCTGTTAGCGCTATATAAATAAAATATACATAGACTGTATACCTACTGTACTTACTGTATCTCCCTCTACTGTAATGTAACCTGTAAAGTGCTGAGTACACCTATTAGTGCTATATAAATATAATATACA
The DNA here is from genome assembly GCA_933207985.1 of Pelobates cultripes. Classification (NCBI taxonomy): domain Eukaryota; kingdom Metazoa; phylum Chordata; class Amphibia; order Anura; family Pelobatidae; genus Pelobates; species Pelobates cultripes. The sequence goes on from OW240917.1 coordinate 260,755,888, forward strand.
TACACTGTATACCTACTGCACTTACTGTACCTCCCTCTACTGTAATGTAACCTGTAAAGCGCTGAGTACACCTGTTAGCGCTATATAAATAAAATATACATACACTGTATACCTACTGCACTTACTGTACCTCCCTCTACTGTAATGTAACCTGTAAAGTGCTGAGTACACCTATTAGCGCTATATAAATAAAATATACATACACTGTATACCTACTGCACTTACTGTACCTCCCTCTACTGTAATGTAACCTGTAAAGTGCTGAGTACACCTGTTAGCGCTATATAAATATAATATACACACACTGTATACCTACAGCACTTACTGTACCTCCCTCTACTGTAATGTAACCTGTAAAGTGCTGAGTACACCTGTTAGCGCTATATAAATAAAATATACATACACTGTATACCTACCGCACTTACTGTACCTCCCTCTACTGTAATGTAACCTGTAAAGTGCTGAGTACACCTGTTAGTGCTATATAAATAAAATATACATACACTGTATACCTACTGCAATTACTGTACCTCCCTCTACTGTAATGTAACCTGTAAAGTGCTGAGTACACCTGTTAGCGCTATATAAAGATAATATACATACACTGTATACCTACTGCACTTACTGTACCTCCCTCTACTGTAATGTAACCTGTATAGTGCTGAGTACACCTGTTAGCTCTATATAAATAAAATATACATACACTGTATACCTACTGCATTACTGTACCTCCCTCTACTGTAATGTAACCTGTAAAGTACTTTAGGTACACCTGTTAGCGCTATATAAATAAAAATATACATACACACAGCACCTACTGCACTTACTGTACCTCCCTCTACTGTAATGTAACCTGTAAAGTGCGCAGGTACACCTGGTAAGCTATATAAATATAATATACATACACTGTATACCTACTGCACTTGCACAATACACCTCCTCTACTGTAATGCTAACCTGTAAAAGCAGCTAATTACACCTGTTAGCGCTATATAAATAAAATATACATACACTGTATACCTACTGCACTTACTGTACCTCCCTCTACTGTAATGTAACCTGTAAAATGCTGTGTACACCTGTTAGCGCTATATAAATATAATATACATACACTGTATACCTACTGCACTTACTGTACCTCCATCTACTGTAATGTAACCTGTAAAGTGCTGAGTACACCTGTTAGCGCTATATAAATAATATATACATACACTGTATACCTACTGCACTTACTGTACCTCCCTCTACTGTAATGTAACCTGTAAAGCACTGAGTACACCTGTTAGCGCTATATAAATAAAATATACATACACTGTATACCTACTGCACTTACTGTACCTCCCTCTACTGTAATGTAACCTGTAAAGTGCTGAGTACACCTGTTAGTGCTAAGTAAAAATCTTTAAATCTATAATTAAACAATAAATAAGAAGCAGACTGTACATGTTCAGATCCATGTTTTTTACTAACGAGACAAATATCTCGATAACTTAGTGATCAGTGATATTGTTTGCACATACAATAAAAGATTCACTTTGCACATTTTTGAACCAGTAGTTTTGTTTTTTAATCCTAAAACAGGTTTCTCCCCATGTTACACACAGTAAATGCTGAAAATAAACCCATAATCTGATGTATTAGACGAGCTAACATTCCTGTGTGTCTTTTCTTTCAAATTGTTACATTTTTGACTGCTGACAGCATTGAATCATTATCCGTAGAATTTTATCTCCAGTTTTTACGGTTTGTGAATGTATCTGAAAAATATCTTCTTGTAGGAACTCATTTCTCTGAGATTAGTAGAATTAAAAGAGCACTATAGCGTTAGGAATACAAACCTGGATAATCTCAGAGTGTGTTTTGCTCTGCTAAACTTAAAGGACCACTATAGTGCCAGGAAAACAAACTCATTTTCCTGGCGCTATAGTGCCCTGAGGGTGGGGGTTAAACAATCACCTTGCTGGGGACTCTCCTCCTTCTTCCGACGTCATCGGCTGAATGCGCATGCGCGGCAAGAGCCGCGTGCATTCAGCAAGTCCATAGGAAAGCATTCACAATTTGCATTCACAAAACTTTTTTTAACGTTAGCCCAACGCCAAATCCCCCAATTCCCCACTAAGTTCCACCCACCCCAGCTAGCTAAATATATAATTTTAAAATATTTTAATTAAATAAATTTAACCCCTGAGGGTTAATTTTTTTTCTTTTTTTTTTTTTTTTAAAGAAAAAAAATCAGATCATAGTAAAATGTAATCCCTGCCAATTGATCACTGTAGTCAGTGATCAATTGGCAGGGAAGGGGTTAATTTTTTATTAAAATGGGTAAAGGGGGGGGGACTTTAAATTAACTTTATTTTTTTTAACAGCAGGGGGCAGGATCAGCACTGTTCCAGCTCCCTGCACTTCACACAGAACCCGGAAGTGCAGGGAGCCGGAAGGTAAGTATACAGAGCACATGTGCTCGCTCTGACTTGCGGTCAGAGCGAGCACATGTGCTGGGCAGCCTGACCGGGTGCTCCCGGTATGCCTCTAATGCAGAGGCATACCGGAGCACCATTAACCCCGTGATCGCCGCGATAGCGGCGATCCGGGGTTAATTTTACCGCGTGACGGACGAGGTCCGTCACTCGTCATTAAGGGTCTCCCCTCGGTGACGGACCTCGTCCGTCAACCGTCATTAAGGGGTTAATGAGATAATAAGTTACAGGAAAACAAATAACTAAACAAAAGGGTTTGTAGTTGTTCAGTCTCTTTAAAGGTTGTACTGTAGTAACACGTCTTATGAAAGATGACAATATAATCTGGAAGGTTTGTAAATCCAATGTAGGAGTAACGCCGGTAGCCACAAAGTAATAATAAATTAAAGTCCAGTATAGATTTAAGCAGGTTGGTGAGTAAAGCAGGAATGTAGGGTTGTTCAGGCTGGTATGGAGCAGGTTGGTGAGTAAAGCAGGAATGTAGGGTTGTTCAGGCTGGTATGGAGCAGGTTGGCGAGTAAAGCAGGAATGTAGGGTTGTTCAGGCTGGTATGGAGCAGGTTGGTGAGTAAAGCAGGAATGTAGGGCTGTTCAGGCTGGTATGGAGCAGGTTTGTAAGTAAAGCAGGAATGTAGAGTTGTTCAGGCTGGTATGGAGCAGGTTTGTAAGTAAAGCAGGAATGTAGCGTTGTCCAGGCTGGTATGGAGCAGGTTGGTGAGTAAAGCAGGAATGTAGCGTTGTTCAGGCTGGTATGGAGCAGGTTGGTGAGTAAAGCAGGAATGTAGGGTTGTCCAGGCTGGTATGGAGCAGGTTGGTGAGTAAAGCAGGAATGTAGCGTTGTTCAGGCTGGCATGGAGCAGGTTGGTGTGTAAAGCAGGAATGTAGCGTTGTTCAGGCTGGTATGGAGCAGGTTGGCGAGTAAAGCAGGAATGTAGGGTTGTTCAGGCTGGTATGGAGCAGGTTGGTGAGTAAAGCAGGAATGTAGCGTTGTTCAGGCTGGTATGGAGCAGGTTGGTGAGTAAAGCAGGAATGTGGGGTTGTTCAGGCTGGTATGGAGCAGGTTGGTGAGTAAAGCAGGAATGTAGCGTTGTTCAGGCTGGTATGGAGCAGGTTGGTGAGTAAAGCAGGAATGTAGCGTTGTTCAGGCTGGTATGGAGCAGGTTGGCGAGTAAAGCAGGAATGTAGGGTTGTTCAGGCTGGTATGGAGCAGGTTGGCGAGTAAAGCAGGAATGTAGCGTTGTTCAGGCTGGTATGGAGCAGGTTGGTGAGTAAAGCAGGAATGTAGCGTTGTTCAGGCTGGTATGGAGCAGGTTGGCGAGTAAAGCAGGAATGTAGGGTTGTTCAGGCTGGTATGGAGCAGGTTGGTGAGTAAAGCAGGAATGTAGTTGTTCCAGGCTGGTATGGAGCAGGTTGGTAGGTAAAAGCAGGAATGTGGGTTGTTCAGGCTACAGCATGGAGCAGTTGGTAAGGTAAAACAGAATGTAAGCGTTGTTCCGAGCTGGTATGGAGCAGGTTGGCGGTAAAAGCAGGAATGTAGAGATTTGTTCCGAGGCTGGTATAGGCAGGTTGAGCATTAAAGCAAGGAATGTAGCGTTATTTCCGGAAGCTGGTATAGAGCAGGTTAGTAAAAGCAAGTGTAGCTTTGTTCGAGCTGGTATGGAGCAGATTGGTAGTAAAGCAGGAATGTAGCGTTTATTCAACGAGCTGGTATAGAGCAGGTTGTAGTAAAGAAAAAGCAGGAATAAGTTCATTTGAAACTGGTACTGGAGCAGGTTGGCAGTAAAACGAGAATGTAAGGTTATTCAAGCTGGTATAGAGCAGGTTGGTAAGTAAATCAGGAATGTGTAGAAGGGTTGTTCAGGCTGGTATGGAGCAGGTTGGTAAGCAGGAATGTAGGGTTGTTCAGGCTGGTATGGAGCAGGTTGGTGAGTAAAGCAGGAATGTAGGGTTGTTCAGGCTGGTATGGAGCAGGTTGGTGAGTAAAGCAGGAATGTAGGGTTGTTCAGGCTGGCATGGAGCAGGTTGGTGAGTAAAGCAGGAATGTAGGGTTGTTCAGGCTGGTATGGAGCAGGTTGGTGAGTAAAGCAGGAATGTGGGGTTGTCCAGGCTGGTATGGAGCAGGTTGGTGAGTAAATCAGGAATGTAGGGTTGTTCAGGCTGGTATGGAGCAGGTTGGTGAGTAAAGCAGGAATGTGGGGTTGTTCAGGCTGGTATGGAGCAGGTTGGTGAGTAAAGCAGGAATGTAGCGTTGTTCAGGCTGGTATGGAGCAGGTTGGTGAGTAAATCAGGAATGTGGGGTTGTTCAGGCTGGTATGGAGCAGGTTGGTGAGTAAAGCAGGAATGTAGGGTTGTTCAGGCTGGTATGGAGCAGGTTGGTGAGTAAAGCAGGAATGTAGCGTTGTTCAGGCTGGTATGGAGCAGGTTTGTAAGTAAAGCAGGAATGTAGCGTTGTTCAGGCTGGTATGGAGCAGGTTTGTAAGTAAAGCAGGAATGTAGCGTTGTTCAGGCTGGTATGGAGCAGGTTGGTGAGTAAAGCAGGAATGTAGCGTTGTTCAGGCTGGTATGGAGCAGGTTTGTAAGTAAAGCAGGAATGTAGGTTGTTCAGGCTGGTATGGAGCAGGTTTGTAAGTAAAGCAGGAATGTAGGTTGGTATGGAGCAGGAAGTAAAGCAGGAATGTAGCGTTGTTCAGGCTGGTATGGAGCAGGTTGTAAGTAAAGCAGGAATGTAGGGTTGTTCAGGCTGGTATGGAGCAGGTTGGTGAGTAAAGCAGGAATGTAGCGTTGTTCAGGCTGGTATGGAGCAGGTTTGTAAGTAAAGCAGGAATGTAGCGTTGTTCAGGCTGGTATGGAGCAGGTTGTAAGTAAAGCAGGAATGTAGGGTTGTTCAGGCTGGTATGGAGCAGGTTGGTGAGTAAAGCAGGAATGTAGGGTTGTTCAGGCTGGTATGGAGCAGGTTGGTGAGTAAAGCAGGAATGTAGCGTTGTTCAGGCTGGTATGGAGCAGGTTGGTGAGTAAATCAGGAATGTAGGGGTTGTTCAGGCTGGTATGGAGCAGGTTGGTGAGTAAAGCAGGAATGTAGGGTTGTTCAGGCTGGTATGGAGCAGGTTGGTGAGTAAAGCAGGAATGTAGGGTTGTTCAGGCTGGCATGGAGCAGGTTGGTGAGTAAAGCAGGAATGTAGGGTTGTTCAGGCTTGGAGCAGGTTGGTGAGTAAAGCAGGAATGTAGCTGGTATGGAGCAGGTTGGCGAGTAAAGCAGGAATGTAGGGTTGTCCAGGCTGGTATGGAGCAGGTTGGTGAGTAAAGCAGGAATGTAGGGTTGTCCAGGCTGGTATGGAGCAGGTTGGTGAGTAAAGCAGGAATGTAGGGTTGTTCAGGCTGGTATGGAGCAGGTTGGCGAGTAAAGCAGGTTTTGAAGCCAATAAGGTAAGTCCACAGGTTATAACACAGGAGCCAGGATATGAAGTCTTTCAGGCAATCATCAACTTCAATGTCACGGCGGGTGGGATGTAACCTTTTATAGGATCTGAATTAGTCCAGGCAGCTTAGGACGAGATGGAAATCTCTGTGTTAGTGGTTAGCGAGGTCACTAGTGGCAAATAAAATCAGTGCAGGAACTTGTTTTTTAAAGGAACAGAATAAGCAGAACAAAAGTCTTCTTTGTGAGGATAGGATCCTGACACTGTGTGGCTGTTATCAGTCCACCTTAACTCGCTCTGAAAAGGTGATTTTACTCCCCGTTTCTCCCACGTCAGGCTCGCCATGGCTGGCCACGCCTGGCTCCTCCTCCTTACAATCTCAGCCAATCGAATACTTTCCCATTGGGAGGCTATTGCGCAAGCGTGGCAAAATGCCACACTGAGCCAATCAGCATCTCCTCATAGAGATGTCTTGACTCAATGCATCTCTATGAGGAACATTCAGTGATGCTGAACGTAGGTGCTGCACACTCTGCACGACTGACCCAGGAAGCACCTCTAGTTTCCATCTGAGTGACTGCACCTAGAGGTGTTACTAGGCAGAAATGAAAAGGCAATGTTTACATAGAAAAACCTGAAGGGATCAGCTATAGACACCAAAATAATTACATTAAGCTGTTGTTGCTTGGCAACTATAGTGCCCTTTTAAGATTTTTTTTTTTTTTTTTTTTTAAATGTAAATGCTTTGATATATGTACTTTTTCTTATATAAATTATATATTTTTACATTTTAAAATGTTGAAAAACTCATTTGAAAAGTTTTTTTTAAAAATATGAAATCATTTGGAAAACGTATCCAGCAATCGAGGGGCCTAGTAAGTAAATAAGGAATTAGAAATAGTTCCTTTAGGTGATAGTAACACTGTAATTGTAATTTGAGTGTGATCCTAAATATTCATGCATTTTGATGTAGTATTTATACAAATACACTGTGCGTGCGTCAGTTAAGATAATTGAAAGCAGGTTGATGAATAAATGAGTCACCTACATTCCTAAATATTTCATTTTTACATACGCAAACTCCCTAACTCAAATTAGTCAAACAATAGATATTATCTGTATCTGACCTTTCATATTAAAAAAAAATTAGAAGATTAGAAAGTTTTGTCTTTGCATTGGAAGAATTTTTCAATATTCCAACAGTTTTAAGATATTTTATTGGTAATACGTCCAGTGCTTACTCATGACGTTCACAGGTTTGCTGCAAATCCTCAGGCTTTGCATCTTCTGCAGTAATGTAATCCCCCCCACCTTTACTGCTTTCATTCTGCATTTTACACGGTCTGCATAAACCCCACTTTCAGTATACTGTACTTCGCTCAAGGAGAGAGTAGCTTCATTCATGAAAAAATAAATCTAAAGGTATTTTTCAATATGCCACCTTCCAAAATGAAAATCACTCGGCACGTAGAAAACTGATTATTAGCATTTGCACAAGCATTTAGCTTTACCTCCATAGACCTAATTAAAGCATCATTCTAATAGTAAAGGAAACTGGGTTGAAAGATTAACCCCTTAAGGACTGGACTGTTTTTGCGATGTTGTACATTTGCGACCAGGTCTCTTTTTACACTTTTGTGGTGTTTGTGTTTGGCTGTAATTTTCCGCTCTCTCATTTACTGTTCCCATACAAATTATATATTGTTTTTTTCAGGACAAAGGGGGCTTTCTTTACATAGCATTATTTATATAATCTCATGTAATTTAATTTAAAAAAAAAAATAAAAAAAATATGATTAAATTTTTTTAAAAATACATGTTTTTTTACTTTTACTTGAAAAATCTTTTACTCATCTACAAAAGTGAATGAAAAAAACTGCTAAATAGATTCAAAATTTTGTCCTGAGTTTAAAAATACCTAGTGTTTACGAGCTTTTTTGCTTTTTTTTGTAAGTTATAGGGCTATAGGTACAAGTAGGATATTGCGGTTTCAAAACATAAATTTTTAAAATTTATCAATAGTGACATTGTAACACTATTATCTGTCATAAATCTCTGAATAACACCCCACATGTACATATTTTTTTAAAGTAGACAACCCAGGGAATTCAATATGGGGTATGTCCAGTCTTTTTTAGTAGCCACTTAGTCGAAAACACTGGCCAAAGTTAGCGTTCATATTTGTTTGTGTGTGAAAAAAGTAAAAAACTAAATTGAACGCTAATTTTGGCCAGTGTTTGTGACTAAGTAGCTACTAAAAAAGGCTAGACATATCCCATTTGCAATACTTTGGGTTGTCTTCTTTTGCAAATGGTATGGCATCATGGGGTAATTCTCATTCCTGGGCTACCATATGGTCTCAAAGGCAACACAACCAATCTGGCCTTTTTCAGTGTAAAAATATTTGACGCTGTAACTTTCAAAAACGCTATAAAACCTGTACATGGGGGGTACTGTTATACTCGGGAGACTTTGCTGAACACAAATATTAGTGTTTCAAAACAGGAAAACATATCACAACAATTATATCATCAGTAAAAGTGCTGTTTGTGTGTGAAAAATGCAAAAAAAAGTAACTTTCACTGATAATATCATCGCTGTCATATGTTTTACTGTTTTGAATCACTAATATGTGTTCAGCAAAGTGTCCCGAGTAAACCGGTACCCCCCATGTACAGGTTTTAGGGTGTCATAGAAAGTTACAGGGTAAAATACAGTGCTAGCAAATTAAATATCTCTGGACTTTCGGCCTGGGTTGACAGGCAAAACCCTCAAATTGCAATAAATAAAATTACTTAATTATGTAAAAATATTACATAAATACGCACGTGGAATTTAAATATATACATATTTATATATTTGAAGTCTACGTGTAATATTTATATAATTATTTATGTAATTTTGTATATGGACATATGTATATTTCATATTATACATATTTATTTATATATATATACATAGATATATATATACAATTTCATTCTAAGTGTATTTTGATATAAATGTATATATATTACTATCAAAATACAGTTAGAATAAAATTTCATATATTTACATTTTTATTATTATTTTTACATGGTTTAATTTAATTTAAATTACTTATTATTTGTATTTTATAATATATATATATATATATATATATATATATATAACATGTGTAATTTAATTATAAGTGTATTTTTATATTAATATATGTACATATTAATATAAAAATACTTAGTATGAATGAATATATATATATATATATATACACACACACACACATATAAATTTATTTTTTTTTATTAACATTAACTTTGATTTATTTTTTGATTTTACACTAGCAGGGAGACTGCTTGTCAGCACAGACAGTCCCCCTGCAGGCAGACACTAGGACACCTATTGTGATCGCTCTGTTGAGCGATCACATAGCCCTAGGGGTCCTAATCCGCCGCGGGGAGACTGTCTGGGCTGCAGGCAGTCTCCCCACAATGGGAGCAACGCCGATCGCCGCCCGGGGAACGACGGCGATCGGGTAAGTACATTGCACCGTTAGGACGGTTCAGGACCGTCACCGGTCGGCAATGCAAAAATGCTGATGATGGTCCTAACCCGTCCTCGGTCCTGAAGTGGTTAAACATTTAAATACTAACATCACTCCCTCAGCTGGATATTCCATGATGGAAACCAGAGGAGAACAGGGATCCGGCATATGCAAAGTTAAACCGTTAAGATTTCATTAGATGATGACGAATTGGATAATCCTACAAATAGGTTTATTGCCCTATTAGAATTTGTAACAGTGACTGGTCCCCTTTAACAATGTATCACGTATTAACTGGTTTATTACAAGGTTTGGTTTGTTAATTCAATCATAGACATTAAGAAATGATTTTAAGCGATGTACATAATGATTAATCCTGGAAACAAAATCTTAAAAGCATCAAGCATTAAAAGGAAAACCCTGCTTCGTTATTCATTATCAAACAGAAATGATAAACAAGCTATTTCTTCATGAAGGAGTTTCGAGGTCAAGATGAAGGTCAGTGTGTCCGTCAAGACAGAGGAAGCCATTGTTCTGATCGTGGCACCGTGGGAGGAAAAGAACATTTGTAGCATCTGTAATTCTTTGTAACATTTCATATTCCCACCAAACAGGATTTAATGATAATCATACCATGAGAAGTATTGAGATGGACATTGTGCCAATCTACACTAGAAGATTCAAATTGCAATGATGCACCAGTCGTCACCATAAGGACTTCTTTCTTCTCTGCCTGAATAATGAGCTAATTGGCTAGCTGAACCCTGACCAGCAATGAACAAAAATGAGAGAGCTCCTGGTGGTCAGATTTCTTATAATAAGCCATAGTCTGCCAGGACATCATGGGGGATGGAGGGGGAGGTATGATTGGACTTAATACCAGGATCCTCTCCTACCTTTTTTGAGTTTGGCTTTCAGTCATTTTTTTCTTTTTTAGGCTTTCAAATTATTCACTAACGTGAGAACTAAATTTAAGATTTAAGGCTAAAATAATCAAATTAGGGGAAAAAAAGTCCTCCAAATCAGCTATTTTTGCCTTTAACTTGATTCATTTAGAATGCCTTTAATAAATAATCCAGTGTGTGTTTACACCCATAGCCAGGCAGCTCAGCCCCCAAAGAGTTACTTGCAGACAATACATTGTGAGTCTGGGACTCATTTGGTTAAATTTGACAGCGTTCGCTAGTTTGTGGAAGATGAAGACGATGCGGTAAACATCGTTTCAAGGAAAATGAAGATGGCGGCACATCGAAAAAAGATCCAGAGAAGAAACAAGGAAGTTAAAAAAAGAAAGTCACATGGTAGATCTAGAGGCATTTGGGGCGGATTGGGGGAACGATAACGTGTAGAGGAATTGGCAGAGGGTTAAAAGAACAAAACGGAAAAGGATGCATTCATGACAGTTTCAATTTAACAAATAATCTCCTTTGGAACAATCTTGTTAGAAAACAAGTGATGCCCTCTAGCTGCAAATAATAGGAAGCAACCAATTGGCTGCAATAGTTAATCTCTGGCTCTGATCCCAGTTAACCCCTGCAATGCTGTCTGTCCCACCCCTGCACCCCACGTATTTAGGTAATCTCTGGCTCTGATCCCCGTTAACCCCTGCAATGCTGTCTGTCCCACCCCTGCACCCCACGTATTTAGGTAATCTCTGGCTCTGATCCCCGTTAACCCCTGCAATGCTGTCTGTCTCACACCTGCACCCCACGTATTTAGGTAATCTCTGGCTCTGATCCCCGTTAACCCCTGCAATGCTGTCTGTCCCACCCCTGCACCCCACGTATTTAGGTAATCTCTGGCTCTGATCCCCGTTAACCCCTGCAATGCTGTCTGTCTCATACCTGCACCCCACGTATTTAGGTAATCTCTGGCTCTGATCCCCGTTAACCCCTGCAATGCTGTCTGTCTCATACCTGCACCCCACGTATTTAGGTAATCTCTGGCTCTGATCCCAGTTAACCCCTGCAATGCTGTCTGTCCCACCCCTGCACCCCACGTATTTAGGTAATCTCTGGCTCTGATCCCAGTTAACCCCTGCAATGCTGTCTGTCCCACCCCTTCACCCCACGTATTTAGGTAATCTCTGGCTCTGATCCCAGTTAACCCCTGCAATGCTGTCTGTCCCACCCCTGCACCCCATGTATTTAGGTAATCTCTGGCTCTGATCCCAGTTAACCCCTGCAACGCTGTCTGTCTCACCCCTGCACCCCACGTATTTAGGTAATCTCTGGCTCTGATCCCAGTTAACCCCTGCAATGCTGTCTGTCCCACCCCTGCACCCCACGTATTTAGGTAATCTCTGGCTCTGATCCCAGTTAACCCCTGCAATGCTGTCTGTCCCACCCCTTCACCCCACGTATTTAGGTAATCTCTGGCTCTGATCCCAGTTAACCCCTGCAATGCTGTCTGTCTCACCCCTACACCCCACGTATTTAGGTAATCTCTGGCTCTGATCCCCGTTAACCCCTGCAACGCTGTCTGTCTCACCCCTGCACCCCATGTATTTAGGTAATCTCTGGCTCTGATCCCAGTTAACCCCTGCAA